>JAPKLX010000035.1:2053723-2068350 GCA_026898415.1 Leonotis leonurus | reverse complement strand
GCGGCGATGCCATGTAGACATCCCGACGTCCAGCTCAGCATAAATTTAGGCGAAAATTATAGTCGGGAGAAAAATCAGATTAAATTAAAAGGTGAGGTATTTATAGGCAGATTTAAAAGGTAAGGGTTAAAACCAGACTTTTTAAAAAGGTCAGGAATTATTTCGCAATTAGCCCAATTTTAATACAAAGACAAAAACAAAGAATTAATACAGCTGTGTAACTGTGTTGTTATAAACTTGTAACTGGCAGCTCCAGCCTCCAGAATCCATAACAGTGGGTTTTAAAACGCATTCGAAAATATACTGTTGCCAACATAATTCCCCTCTTTCCAAACTAACGTACAACTTTTAAAGCACACGGTACTAATCTAAAGAAGCGCAACTCGACAACACCTCTTCTGGCGTTAGTGTTTTTTAACGGCCAATGATTACTCAATCATCGCCATTACTAGCAAAAATTGAATTACCCGACAGGAGAGAGAGAGAGAGAGAGAGAGAGCTAGTGAGCCATAGCTGATTCAAAGTTCATTTCTTTTCATTCTTTTTGAAAAGAGAGGAAACCCTTCTATGTTCTAATCCGTCATCTCCCTCTCACTCAAGTCTCAGCAATTTGTTATTTCATTTTTCCCATTCAGATCCATTTTTTCCAGAATATTTGGTGTTTTAGTTTCTGGTTTTCAGCTGAGGGTTCAATTTTTTGTTTGCGAAAATGAGTAGCAAAAGGGAAGAAGAGAGAAACGAGAAGATTATAAGGGGTCTCATGAAGCTTCCTCCTAATCGCCGATGCATTAACTGCAACAGCTTGGTATTACTGTTTTTCTTCAAGCGAGATTATCAGTTTTCTTGTTATTTTTCCCCTGGATTTTAGGCTTTCCATTCAGTGAATTTCTTCGATTTCTGGAGAGCTTCATTGAAGCTTGCCTACATCGAGTATGCTCAGTTCAGCAACACACACACACTTTAGCAAATTAATTTTCGTGATGGTGCATCTTATAAGTATTTTGTAATGCTTCAAGTTTCTGGAGATATCTGAAGTTGCATTAGCTATATAGGAATCAGAAAGAAACTTCTCTTTCCCTCTTTTCCTGTCTCTGGTAGTAAGTTAAGTGAAAGTACTCTGCTGTATTGGATCTTGCGCTTCTATTAATTCATTTGTGAGGGTACTGAAACAGAAGACTTCTGTTTATGATATGTAGTTAATATGCAATATATTGGGTCCATTTGGCCTGTTATTCATATTTGTACCATGGCAATTGTTGTGTTTAACTATTATTTTTGGGATGCAGGGTCCTCAGTATGTCTGCACAAACTTTTGGACGTTTATTTGTACTACATGCAGTGGAGTACAGTAAGTACTTCTTCAGATTTTACTACTTGTTTTCTGTCGCAATGCAGATAACCTTGTTAGTTGGATTCGAGAACACAATATAATTCAAGTAAACTGAAATATATGAAAATGATATTTGATTATAGGTAATTAGGTATGTGTCATTTCCTGAATTTTTGTTGATTTTAAGAATTTGTCCTAGTTGCGGAGCTATGATTATTTGCATGATGCCACATAATTACTCATGAAAATGTGGTCACTGTATTCCATCCAGTTCTTCTCCCTATAATTTGTAGTTCTGCCATTAGTTGGTGACAGATTCATTTAAGTCTTGGAACTATTATATATCAGACGTGATCTTCTTCTCTCTGTCTCTGTTGCAGTCGTGAGTTTACACATCGTGTCAAGTCAGTTTCCATGGCAAAGTTCACTTTTCAAGAAGTGGATGCTCTTCAGAAAGGAGGTAATCAGGTAATAGTGTCTATGAAACTTCTGCTGCACGTAGACGGCTTTCCTTGATTACAGATGAAACTTTGGTCTTGCAGCGTGCGAGGGAGCTATTTTTTAAGGCCTGGGATCCTGAGAGGAACAGACTTGTGGATAATAGGTTACAATTATATCATCTTGTTAAATGATAGAAATGCTTGTTTGAAGATTGCAATTTGACTTGTGTTTCTCTCTTTCAGCAATATTGATAAACTTCGTGACTTCATAAAGAGTGTATATGTCGATAAAAAGTATACAATGGAGAAGCTTTCTGATAGGCCTCCAAGAGATCCACAGGTTGTACTTTTGATGAGAGAACTGTTTGATTTTTGGACAACTATGCTTTTGGTGATATTTGTTTTTTTTTCTGTTTAATTTGTAAAAGTACTATTTCCATCAATGTTGGCATGACCTTGATTTTACATTCAATAGAACTTAAGAAGCCATGAAGACGAAACGAGGCGAGCAAGCTCATACCATTCTTACTCTCAAAGTCCGCCATATGATTTTCAATATGAAGAGCGGAGATACGGGAAACATGCACCTTCACTCACTAGAAAACCTGGTTCTGATAAAGGACTTTATGAGGGAAAACTTGCTGGTTTTTTTAGTCTTAACCGATTAAGTGACTATGGGAATGATGAAAGCCCCAGATTGTCAGATTATTCTGGTAATGGTGGAATTGATCTTTTCAAGTCTGATGTTTTATCACCTAGTTCCCAGAAAGAAACTGGAAGCCCATTTAATGAAACGTCAAGAGATATCTCAAGAGAAGTGCCCTCGCTGCAAAAATCACATGTAAATAGCAGCAAACTGCATCCTCAGGTAATATTGACTTTACCATGTCTAAGTTGATGCTTTGTATTGTTATCTCAAAGTTCTTTTCTTTGAAAAATAACGACTTCTTGAATTTTTATTTGCTGAAATGATAATACGGTAGTCTTATGAAATTGTCATTCTATATACATGATTGTGCCTTTTCAGAATATTAACTATTAGGGACTTTACCTTTTGTAGGGATAAGTTACCATATATGGTCTGAATGTCTGATACAGTCGCAATGAGAATACGTTACTACGATTATACTAACCATTTGAAAACACAAAATTCCAATACTTTCGTGAGTAACATATAATGATTTTGGTCAAGTAGTTCATACAATTGTAACTGACTAATATATTCTACTGTGCAGAGAACTGCATCTTCAGGAAGCTTTGGATCATCTGATAACAGTTCCATGTCTTTCAAATCAGTTCATTCGATGAGCTTTCCTGATGTTGGGTCCGAACTTGGACGGACTGCTGAGGTTTCCCTTGACAAATCTGTGCCTGCCCCTTCCCTAACTCAGCCTTCAGTGTCAGGTACCTTTGATGGCTTGGACCTCTTCAGTGCACCTTTTGCACCACAAAATATCTCGTCCGCAGCTCCAACTGGTAGTAATTTTCAATTGCCAGAGTCATCATTGGAACAATCTATTAATGTCGTCCAACGGTCTCACTCTTCTTCAATTCCATCGTTCTTTGAGCAACAGCCATCAGAAATCCTACAACCTTCACCATTAGACTTGTTCACATCATTTTCTCAGCACCAATCTGCTGCACCTAATAATGGGAAGGCCTCTGAGGTGGTGTTGTCAAATGATGGAGGATGGGCAACTTTTGATACGCCTCAGAATATTGTGCCTGTTGGTACTGAAAATTCTTCCCCAGCTGCAGTGCCATCTTCTGGTGGAAGTGTTCTGGGAAATTCTAACCCATTTTTCATCGATCAGAGTTCTTTATTTGAAGATTCTACTGGTCAAGAACCTTCTGCATCTACATTTATTTCCAAGCTTCCAAGCTCAATGACTGCTGAAACCACTAATGTGAGTAATATCCTATTAAACTTAATAGTTGGCTCCCCAAATTTATTTGACAATTATACAATTTCAGGACATCATTGAAGTCATTTGTCGAAACCACATCAAAAATTTTGCACGTAACAATAAACAGAAACTTGTAGATATAACTTAGCTTAAATGTATCTTGCAGTTCTGGAATGCTTTTGATGATGCTGCTGAAGGACATCCAAGACAAAATGTTACAGAAATCATCAACAAACAAGCTGTTCTACAGTCTGCTTTTGATGCTGAGAAGATGTTTGGCAATGGTGGATATGAGGTTGCTATACACTTTCAAATTCTGAAATTTGTTTCTCTTCTTGAATATTTTTCACCGACTTCCTTTATTTCAGCCTTCGAGTAAACATGGCAACATAACAACTTTGAGTGAGAGTGAACCCCCAACATCCAGCTTATCTTCACATTTCAATGTAACACTAAATGATTTCCCCATGGGCTCAACAGTGGTACCTTTTCTTTCCACAAACTTAGTCACCTTGTCGACTCCTTTGTTTTTATTGATCTATTTAGTAGTTGATGGATTTTTTTGTACTGGCATAGGCTGGGGTGGATTCATTTGCAGCTGATCACAAGCCTACAAATCCATTTGATCTGCCCAGTGATTCCGACATGGAATCTACAAATATGGTACGCCGTTCTTGATTTTCTTGCCTACACCTGGTATATCAACTAAATAGAGTTCCCTTAACAATTAAGATAAATGTAGAGTGTTGGTTTAGTAGAAATGTGCATTGTATTGCTTGAATTAGGAATTCTTCAAACCAACATTTAAGGACATGAGCTTCATCTGGTCCATCTGTCATTTTTTCCATGCATTGTGCTTCTTGTGATGGGCGTTCTTCTGGATAAATTAGCAAATGTAATTTTCATTTAGGAAGATGCTGGATGCTGGCTAAAAGTTTCTTGTATTTGCAGTTCAGATTTAACTTCTAACAGTTACCATCAGGACTATATATTCTTAACCAACTAACACAAATTTTGAGAGAGCAGTTTTTCCTTTAAATTTTAGAAATGGGATGGTAATTTTCTTTACTGAGGACACTACTATTCTAATTCTAAGAATATGATGCTTCATATTTAATCTCAGTTCTGGAACATGAGCTCCTTGCAAGCAGCGATGCCAAATCTCCAGATGCCGGCTACTTACGATGGTGGAGTAAATCAATCATGGTATCCTCAAAATTCAGTTTCCTCCTTCGTCCTGGATGGAGTTCCATTTGATTCATCAAGTGGTAATTTAATTTTCCTTTTCCACAATCTTAAAATACAAACTTTTCTGTCCTGTTATTCTTAACTCTAGACTAATATTTTCTGTTGCAGGCTCTTTGGGATTTATAGCAGGGCAAGCACCAAACACCTCACTATCGTAAGCTCTTACTTTTCTTCTTCATGATGATTCTACATCTGTTGCATTCTGTAATCTTTGACCAGCTGAGTGTTCTATCTTATGCTGTTTTACACTGAATTATGTTATATTAGTAAACAACAATAAATGAAAATGTTGTAAGCTGCTCGCCTTAAACTTTTTGGACAACAAAAGCCAAAAGGTACACATTGCAGGAACTATTTGAGAAAAACCTCAAGAGATTATGTTGAGAAAGAGTCAAACTTCTTAACTAGATATGACTAATCTTGTTTCAGAAGTTAGTTCTCATTAGATGACACTACCGTTCTTGCAGGAGTATACACACTCAAGGCCCCGTTGCTTCAATTGGTGGAAACCCTTTTGCCTAGACTACAAGTTTTCTTCCTCGGTGTCGTTGGATCGTCTTCATAGTGAGAAACAGCCATTCTTGTCCTTCTCCAATACAAGTGTAGCTGTGTTGTTGGCAAAACAAGAGTTGATTTAGGGAACAGTCACTCTATGCATGCTTCTGTAGATTAGCAGTTTAGATCTCAAGCATAGTATATTTTCTCAAGGAGGAACACTCTCTAACTGTAGTTGCTCTTCTACTGCTAGTAACATTGACAGATAATATGAAAAATGTGATTTTTGATTCTGTTTTAATCTATATATATATATATATATATATATATATATATTTTCTCCTTTTTATATCATGCCATGGCATGCCATGCCTATGCATTTAAATAGTAAGTAGTACAAGAAATCGATAACGGTTTTCGGTTTTCATATACAAAGGTATTGTCATGACTATATAATTTAAATTTAATGTAATTTATTTTTAATCTAATCTAATTTTTTTTAAATTTTCAAGTAAAGATTCATACTACTTATTATTTATTTTATTTTCATTCAAATACTTTTACTATTTATAAATTCGCATGCGTGATTATACATTTGTTCCAAATACAGCAACATATTTAATTAATATAGAATTAATTTTATAATTTCTACAATAAAAATAAATAGATCAGTTTATAAATCTTGTTTCCTAATTGCTATCCCTCTTTCATCTACTGTGGCAAAAAAGAACTCCAAAACCTTACGCTTTTAATTCCAGTCCACCACCGATTCCGCTCCTCACGATCGCGGCCGCCGCCGATCAAGGACACCGGACATGGAGAGCGGAAGCATTCTGGAAACTATCGGCCAAGAAATAATCGGCGTGATGGCGCCGGTCTCCGTATGCATGCTTCTCGTCGTACTCCTTGTCTACACTGTCTACAACCCCTCCTCCGCCGCTGCCGCCGCCACCTCCATCCGGACCGCCGCCAATTTGGTCTACATGGAGGACCCCACCGATTCCACCGTGCAGAAGCTTGAGGGAGCCATCCTCAACGCCGTCGTTTTCGTCGTCATCATAACCCTAGTCACTTTTCTCCTTGTCCTTCTCTACTACTACCGCTTCAACAATTTCCTCCTCTACTACACCCGCTTCTCAGTTTTCATGATCTTCTCCGCCATGGGCAGCTCGATTCTCATCTCCATCATCCAGAGATTCAGTATCCCCATCGACGCGGTCACCTTTTACTTTTTACTGCTTAATTTTACCGTGTTGGGCACGATCTCCGTGTTCTCCAATGGGATTCCTATAATTGTGAAGCAGATTACTATGGTGGTTTTGGGAATTATTGTTGCAGCGTGGTTTTCTCGGCTGCCAGAGTGGACCACGTGGGTCGTGTTGGTAGCGTTGGCATTGTACGATTTGGCTGCGGTATTGGCTCCAGGTGGACCGCTGAAGTTGCTGGTGGAGCTGGCGTCGAGCCGAGAGGAGGAACTGCCTGCATTAGTGTATGAGTCGAGGCCTAATGTAGGGAGGAATTCTGGAGCTCGGGCTTCGGGTTTAGGGTTTCTTGCAGCCGCAGGGATTGGGATGAGTAGTGATAACAACGGTACTAATACTAATGATCACAATGGCTCTGTAGAATTACAAGAATTGTTGAGGAATGGGGATAGGGACACTGCGATTGAGATTCAAGAAAGGGAGCATTTAGTCATTGCAGTTGATGATAATGGGAGGAATAGTGGGGTTGAGATTGAGGAGGTGAGAGAAGAAGCAGGGGAGAGGGCACCATTGATGGGAGATGGTGATTCAATTGAAAGACGTCCTGTTCCAAATATTGGTAGTGGTTATAGTAGTAGTACTAGTGATGGAAACAGATTGTCACGAGCAACTGAGAGAGAAGGGATCGAAATAGAAGACTTAAATCCGAGGGGGATAAAGCTTGGCATGGGAGATTTTATTTTCTATAGTGTGCTTGTGGGAAGGGCGGCAATGTATGATCTGATGACTGTTTATGCTTGTTATCTGGCCATCATATCAGGACTAGGATGTACACTCATCTTGTTGGCTGTGTGTCGCCATGCATTGCCAGCACTACCTATTTCAATTTCTTTGGGGGTCATATTTTACTTCTTGACCAGACTATTCATGGAGCCATTTGTTGTTGGGGCTTCTACTAATTTGGTGTTGTTCTGATATAGCTACCTGCATTTAGTAGAGATGATGTTCTGATACCGCTACACCTGCATTTAGTAGGTCATTGGATTTTTCTGATTCAGGGGACATATATACACCAACCCCATTTCGTACAGTAATGACTTGGAAATTATTGCAATCTCAGGTTCGATTCGTTTAACGGTCTTGAAATGTTTTGTTGATTTGTTGTATGCCTTGAAAACGTAATCATATATTAGATCAGTGGAAGAGAACTTGTTCATCAGCATTTTTTATTACACCAAGGGTATTTTATGGTGCTATGATCAATTGAAAGAGTGAGGAATTGTAGTTTGAGAAGGCAAAGTTTACTGAAATGATGATATTAGCTCATAAAATTCCAACTAAAGACTTTGAGGCTTAACCTTAACCTTAAACTTATATGTTGGAAAGTGTAGCTCTCGGTTAATATCTAGCTCTTACCATTGTAACTTGTAATCCGAACGTTTTATAAAAGCAAGATCAAGATGTTTTTGGTGCTGTCCTTTTATAGATGAACAATACAGAGGTCCTAGTTAAATCATGCTCTCATCTGTTGAACTATTTAGATGCATTGCTCGCAAGTCATCTAATGTTGGACACTAGAGATTTCCTTTTCTTCATTTTTAGTTACAGTAAAGAGAGATTCCCAATGTCATACAGGCAAGCACTTATCTGCAGAAATAACAATGGAGGATGGTGTTCAACTTCTCCTACCATGTCTTCAATTTCTAGAAATTGTAATAGCTAGATAGTGTTTCCAGCATTTCATATTTTGTGATTACAAACAATATGGTGCTTCCCCACCTATGAACGCAGCACTATATCTAGCACTTCATTTAAGTTTTCAATTGACTGAAAAGTGAAAACAAACATTTTTAGATCAAGTATTATTCTCCTATTGTAATATGTATCGATTCTTGAACTCTTGGAATTGAGACCAGTCCCTTCACATTTTGAGACCACTCTTGCTGATAGAAACCTTTTGATTGAGAATCTGATGTAAGCTATTGGAAGTATAGATTAGCTTGCTTCTAAAAATTGGGTTGCTATTCTCAATCTAATTTATGCTTAATGAAACAATTGACACAAACAGAGAAAATAACGAGACCAAACAATACTTTATTGCCATACAAAGACAAGCTTTTCATAGTTTGTCATTTATCGTACATTTGAATCCTCGAAAATCCAAATCTCAATCAAAACGGAGTATCCAAGACAGGTTCAGGAGCTATAGACAATTGTAGAGACTACAATGTTATCCAGAAAGGCACAGATACTGCAATTCACTTCATTCTGTTTTATTTTCTTGTGATTTATCTTCATCGGGCCTGCTTGTTTCTTCTTCATTTTGAGCTTCTTTGGACTCTGACAAGGCATTCTTTGAAGATAATTGACCAACCTTGACATACTTCTCCATGAACTTATATTCCCAGTCTTGCAGAACCTCCAACTCAGATTCACTCAAGCCTTGGGTGTTCCCAGTAAGATCTCTTTGGTCAAAAGACATGAGCGCCAAAGCTCTGCTTGCATCCCTACCAGCAAACAGTGAGTACGGACCACCCGGCCCATAGAACATCCTGCCATAACATCATACAACAGAATTATGTTATTCCTATGAACAAATAAATGAAAGAAATAGAATTATACTAACATTATCACGAGACATGGCCCTAATCCCTATATTAGAACACTCCAGCATTGCAACTGAATTTCACAACTACAGAAAGATGCGACATACCAAGTTGGATCAGACTATGATGTAACAGAGGAAAATAGTTAACAGTTAAAGCACAAGAATCCGGATTCTACATGAAACATGAAATATATGCACTACATCACTTAAGACCAGCAGTTCAAAACTAGGAATGATCAGATGATTCATCTTCGACTGATTAATAAGGTTTAGATGAATGATCGGCTAGGAAATCCAACCCATATATTGGTGGAGTCGTAATGAGAGGTATTCACAGTGATTGTGGAAGATTTCTATTCTTGACAACTCCGTTCCAAATTCAAATACTTGCTCAATTGATCAAATATAGTAGATTCGTAATCACTGTACTGCTTTGTAGAAGGAACCATGCGTAATTAGGACAATCCAAAGTTTAATACCAGTTAATTAACACGCGATCAGGCACGTATATATTAATAGAGAGAAAGAGATTGGGCAACACTATAGCCAGAGAAGTGCCCTAATTTCATAATTTGATAAAGTGGGGATGGCCTACCTGGAACGAGAGACATCGTAGATCTGCCCTTTAATAGCCATGAGTAAGGGTTTATTGGGGTCAGAGCCATCATAAGCTCTCAAATCCTCCTCGGTAACAGCATCACCCAGCTGAACCGGCTCGCGTATAGCAATCTCGTTAGCCCTTTTGACGGCGGCGTAATCGTCCGCCGCCACAAACATGCCGCTTACCACCTTGTAAGTGACGTACATCAGCGCCAGTATGGTGAAGAACGCCGCCGGAGATAGCCCAGTGTAGCTGCTGATCGTTCCTGTCACTGTCTCCCAGACCGCCGCCATCGTTTTCGGTTGCTCAGTTCTGATCAAAGCCTTAACTTACTGGTGGTTGGTGTAGCTGTATAGTGCTTTTCCAACTTTCTAAATTTATTCAAGTATGGTTGGCCAAATAAAATCGCTACTTACCACATCTCAATCTCATCTACATATATGGAGTACATATTTCAACAATTCTTAATGTTTTGAATAATTACTAATATTATATATTTCAACATATGGGTCGCCGATAAAATCAAAAGGAGTTTGAACAATTTTGTCAATGATTTGACTAATTATTACAAATTTGTAGTATTAGTTCGCCCACAACATTAGAACGTCGGAATACAATTAATGAATTGCAGCACGATTCATGAGTCGGAAATTATGAAATATTTGAAATAGGTTATGATGTCTTGTTAGACTAGAGATACTAATATTTAACTCCTAATGGCTAATAGAATTCACATGGGAACTTGTTCACGGATAGTTGCGCCAATCAACTTCTTCATCTCATTTATTAATCTGTACACAATCCAACCATTTTTTTTCATAATCTTTGCTATATTTTTTCTACTGTTAATAAATAGGGAGAAAATTTAAATTACCCATTCTTCAAAAACGTAATGTAAAAAATACTCATTCCTAACTATATATATGAAAATTACCCACTTTTATACCCTAATTATTATGTTTCTACTTTTTCAATTTTCAATACACCTACCTCTACCCCTTTTACCCATTTACCATTTATTTTTATCATTTTGAATTTACTGTTCTTCTCCCTCCCTCCCTACCGTTATCTCCCCTTCCTACCGCATCCACCATCATCTCCACGCCACTCCACGACGCCGCCACCATCTCCACCTCCGTTCATCATCCAACACCAAGACCACCACCACCTCTTCTCGCTGCAGACGCGCAACACAAGCAACTACACCATCTCGACGCTGCAGACGAAGCACAGGTGCTTGAGCTCGCCGCCGCCTCTCCATGGATTCCGACGAAGAAATACCAAAGGACATACAGATATACACGCTTTATATATATATTTGGACTCATAAAAATCACATTATCTTAACTATCTATCTACCGCACGAATTCTCCTAACTACCGTGACATGTAATCCTCACGGTATTTGCCTACATGCCTTATTTACGTGCGTTATTTATGTTATATAGCTTAGAATGTTGTTAGGAATCTAAATATATCAATACCGCCCGAAATGGAGCATCTACCGCGAGTGTGTTGTCATCGCGGTAGATGCTTTCCGCGGTATTTCTTCGTGCGGTGTTAGTCCCATAATAACAAGTATATTTTTGTGATTTCAAATATGTAATTATATCATGCTTTTGCTCAATGTATAACATCTACCATGGAATATCATTCACATGTGTAGATGCTTCCCGCGGTATTTGTTCGGGCAGTATTAATTCCATAAATACAAGTATATTTTTGTGATTTCAAATATGTAATTATATTTTTGTGATTTCAAATACAGGTATACATGCTTTATATACAAATAAATAATGATTTTAGTAAGAAACCAGATGTCATAGTTAGATATTTCTGTACGGTAGTGACATAATCAAGTTTGGAATGCAATTACCTACACAGAAATGTCAATACCGCCCACAAAAGTGTTACGATTCGAAATACCGCCCGTTCGATGTAGCAGCGGTAGATGTACTTTTGTGGGCGGTATTGATGTTTTCCAAAAGTACATCATATATAATGTGTAAAAACGTAAATACCGCCCACAAAAGTCTTACGGTTCGAAATACCGCCCGTTCGATGTAGCGGCGGTAGATGGACTTTTGTGGGCGGTATTGATGTTTTTCGAAAGCACAACATATATAATGTGTAAATACGTAAATACCGCCCACAAAAGTGTTACGGTTCGAAATACCGCCCGTTCGGTGTAGCGGCGGTAGATGTACTTTTGTGGGCGGTATTGATATTCTACCAAATAAAATGGCTAATATAAGGTTATTACCTGATTATTGTCTGATAAATGTCTCCAATTTGATGTCTTCACGCAATTTGTCGAGAGAGAAATTGTTGTGATTTTTAGAGAGATAAATTTATGAAGAATAGTATTGGTAATAATGAAACTATCATTTGAAATATAACTAACTTAAATGTCTCGGTAAAAGGAAAAGGTAAAGAATCTTACACAAAATTCAATAAAGTGGGTAGTTTTCATATATACATTTGGCTTTGGGTATTTTCTACATATCCTTTTTGCATATTGGGTATATTTCGCTATTAACACTAATAAATATACCCAATATCCAAAAATGATCTATTGAAAATACCCAAAGACAAAAGTGTATGCAAAAAATACCCACTTTATTGGGTATTGTGTAGATTCTCTTAGTTTTTATACATTACCGAGACAAAATAAGTTAGTTATATTTCAAATGATTGTTTCATAATTACATCTACATTTTTATACATTTCTCTCACTAACAATTTCTCTCGACTAAATCTGGTTGAATTCATCAAATTGGAGATAATTATCAGACAATAATCAGGTAATAACCTAATAATAGACATTTTATTCGGTAGAATTTCAATACCTCTCGTTTTTAGACAACTACCGCTACGTTACATACCAGCGGTATTTCTTTCTATACATTATTTGTGAGCGGTATTTACTTATTTGCACGTATTATATGTATAACACTTGGAAACTATCAATACCGCCCACAAAAGTGCATCTACCGCCGGTATTTCCGTAAAGATTTTACGGGCGGTATTGATGTTTCCGTGTAGGTAGTTGTATTCCAAACATGATTATGTGAATACCGCACATAAAGAACTAACTACTGTGAGTAAATATAACATGCGGTATTTGTATTTATGTACTTTACGTGAGTAGTATTGGTATATTCAAGTAGGTAGATGGTTTATGAACACTTATATGTTATCTATTGAATATTTGAATATCTATTGAATATATCTAATATATTGAATATATTCGATATATATATATATATATATTCAATATTTGATATATTCACCATGTTGATATATATTTAATATATTGAATATCTAATATATTGAATATATGGAATATTTGATATATATCTAATATCTAATATATTTGACTATCTAATGGGAGATACGGTAGGGAGGGAGGGAGAAGAACAATGTAAATTCAAAATGGTAAAAAAAATTGGTAAATGGGTAAAAGGGTAAAAGTAGGTGTATGGGAAATTGAAAAAGCAATAACATAATAATTAAGATAGTAAAGTGGGTAATTTTCATATGTATAGTTAGGTTATGAGTATTTTTTACATTACGTTTTTTAAGAATGGGTAATTTAAATTTTCTCCCTTTTTTCTATGTTTTTATAAAGACTACTCATTATTAATTATTTACCCTTTTAGTTCTCCTCTCAAGTATAAATAAGTTCATTTTTTTGGGATAATAGGTAACTCCCATTATATTTTTATTACATTAAATTATGGATATTCTTACTGATTTTTATTATATGCCTACTATCTTTCACTAATATTGTGAATACATTTTGATTAGAACAATTAAGTAATAATCAGATATGGAAGGTACAATACATCATGCATCACATCAATTACATATCTTCACAATTTCTTTTTCCGTATCATATATATATACACACACATTAGGTAACTTACATAATAACCATTTTGTTATAGTAAACCCAAATAATAGCCACACGTATAAAAAATCATAAATCTAGCCTTCTATGTCTATAATACCCTCCATCTAATTAATTCCTTCAAAATACTACAGAATTTAAAAATAAAATTTGGTTTATAATTAAATATTATACCCTACCATATGAACCCTAGGCATGAATCTATAATAATAATTTATTTTACAATACGAACCAAATCAAGTTAGTTATTGGATTATGAGTAGTTATTCTTCAAAATATATATAATGAATAAGTATGTTAATTTAATTAATGAAAGGGCAATAAAGGAAAAATAAATACAGACTGATTACTATTTTATTATTTTTATTTGTATGGTTATTTTTTGTGTTTTGAATATTAAAGTGGCTAGTTTAGCCTATTTCCCCCCACATTAAACGTATAAATAAGTTTACGATTCCTATAATAAATAAAAATATTTATTTAAATTTAATTAATCTCAACGATAAATTCTGAATAGATTGAAAATGTATCATTTTTTCACGAATATTTCTTATAATCATTTTCATCTTTATACCACTTTTATTTACCAATATTTACCGATATAATTTAACTCTTATCTGTCAAAATTATATATTGATATTTTGATGCATACAAGGCATTAATGTAGTGAGTGGGCAAGGAATAGTTATATACTACTATATACTAGCATTTGCTAGGTCGCATAGCACAAACTATTAAGGCCAGTAGTATTTGTAACAGCTATCTTGTGTTGTATACTTAGTGAGATGTACTAACTTAATCTCACTATATCATGCATTTGGTAGAAAATGGCTTATTTTGGCGGCCCGAGATTATAATCTCGGCCCGCCACTGTAGCGCATGGA
>JAPKLX010000035.1:2001969-2033723 GCA_026898415.1 Leonotis leonurus | reverse complement strand
TAGACTACGGTTTAAAACCGTAGTCTATGTGCATTTTTCTACTAGTGCACAAACCCACATATCTTAAGGACTATGACTGTAATTCCTTTGTCACTACATCAAAATATCCTGTCCACTCCTTTCTTTCCTATGACAAACTTTCTCCTTCTTATCTGGCCTTTGTTGCTTCTGTTGCTACTGTTCCTGAGCCAACTACTTATTCCCAAGCTTCACAATTTACTGAATGGAGAAAAGCTATGAGACTTGAGCTAGATGCTTTGCTTAAGAACAACACTTGGCAGCTCACTACCTTACCTAAAAACAAAAGCACCATAGGGTGCAGATGGGTGTATAGGGTTAAATTTAATGCAGATGGCAGTGTTGAAAGGTATAAAGCTCGCCTTGTTGCCAAGGGATACACTCAACAAGCTGGAATTGATTACTTGGACACCTTCTCTCCAGTTGCCAAGCTTGCAACTGTCAAATTACTTCTTGCAGTATCAGCTATCAATGGGTGGTCTCTTTGTCACCTAGATGTTAATAATGCTTTTCTATATGGTGATTTGAGAGAAGATATTTATATGGATGTTCCACCCGGATTGCTAGCTGAGGGGGAGTGTGTTCCTGTTGGTACAGTTTGCAAACTCACTAAGTCTCTATACGGTTTAAAGCAGGCCAGTAGACAATGGTATCTAAAGCTTTCTCAAACTTTAGGAGGCTTTGGAATGACTCAGTCAGCTCATGATCATTCATTGTTTATCAAAAGGTCTCATGATGGTACATTCATTGCTTTGGTTGTTTATGTGGATGATATGTTAGTGGCTAGTAATTCTGAGCAAGCTGTGGCAGACTTCAAGGTTTTTCTTGGAAAATTTTTCAAATACAAGGATCTAGGCAAGCCAAAGTATTTCCTTGGTATTGAAATTGCAAGGAACAAGAGTGGATTCTTTATATCACAAAGGAAGTATGCTGTTGACTTAGTGACAGATGCTGGACTTCTTGGTTGTAAGCCTAGTTCTACACCTATGGATCCAGGCAAACAACTGAAGGCGGATGAAGGAGTTGAGATGAAAGATCCATCTGTATATCGAAGACTAATAGGTCGTTTGCTTTATCTTTGCATCACCAGACCAGATTTAACTTTTGCAGTCCATAAGCTCAGCCAATACCTTGCTAAACCATGTGACAAGCACTTTCAAGCTGCAGAAAGAATACTGAAATACATAAAAGGAACGATGGGACATGGTTTGTTTTACTCTAGTGATGCAAAACTTAAAGCAAGTATTTTTTGTGATGCAGATTGGGCAGCTTGCCCTGATACAAGAAGGTCCATTTCAGGTTTTTGTTTCTTCCTAGGCTCATCCCTTATTACTTGGAAATCGAAGAAGCAACCTACGGTATCTCGATCGTCTGCTGAAGCTGAATATAGAGCTATGGCTCTAGCAACATGTGAAGTAGTGTGGATGGCTGGATTACTTGATGATTTTGGTGTTAAGCTTGATGGACCTACTCCTTTATACTGTGACAATCAAGCAGCAATCTACATTAGCTCAAATCCAGTTTTTCACGAGCGTACCAAGCACATTGAAATTGATTGCCATACGGTTAGGGAGAGATATGCAGCTGGAGTTATAAAGCCTATGCATGTGAAGAGTGTTTATCAACTTGCTGATGTTCTTACAAAACCTCTTTGTTCTCCAGCGTTCAACAGTATACTTGGCAAGATGAACTTCAAAAATGCTTTTGGAGTATCATCTTGAGGGGGAGTGTGAAGTTTCAAGAATAAAGTTGAAGAATCAAGCAAGATCAAGTGCTGCCCAGAACCTATTCTGCTCGTTTTGTTCTTATTCTTTGTTTCAATAAAACGTGTGTTAATAGAATGACAACTCTATTAGTTATTCTGTTAGCTTGCTTTACACGTCAGACTTTATATCCAGTAGTATATATACATGTAAGCATCCGTATTATTGGTTCAATGAGAATATTGCTTCTATCTTTTTCACAACGGTTTCACGTCTTCTTCTTCATCTTTTTACTTCAATTCAAATTTGTTACTGTCATGGATTGCGAATCTGGAGTTTTCACAATCACCAATAACAGCAATGGCGTGATTTCTTCTTCCTTTTAGATCCCTTCCAACAGCCCTCCCTGATCACAAGAAGGAATTGAAGGATCACATAACTGAATTATAGGTTCGATAAATAGCAAATCGTACACGATTTGATAATGGTAATAAATTGCCATCAAATGATAGAACAACTTTTTCCGAAAGGCACGTTGATTTTCTGCTAAGTAGCGAGGCATGGCAAGTTTCAATATTTCCTTTTGGATTTCATATAATATTTCAAGTCATTATTTCAAATCTATTGAAACTAATTCTAGGAGCAAAGCATGGCATATTGATGGTTAGAGATTTGAAGTTGACCGACAAAGAAATTGGGCGCTTCAAACATGAGATCCGCAGTTTTCACCAGATGTCAGGAATTGTCGCACATCATTGTTGGAGAGAAACACCAACACTAATTTAGGATTACGCAGGTTCAGAGCAAGGTTCAAGAAACATAATTCTCTATGAATTGATTGATGAATTTAGGTGTGTATAAGGATGCGACTGGGGAGAGAGGAAGTGGAAGGAAAAACTATGATTATATAAGTTATATATGAAAAGAGACGTCCATTCACTAAATAATTAGAAGAAAACAATAAAACCTCTTCGAATAGGTATGATTCCAGTAACTGTTATAAATTGCAGTTTTTTAACTGCTTCAAAAGTCTGTTTTTATATATTAATATAGACTAGGGTTTATTGATTATTGTATATTTTAATTATATCAATTGGATGAAAAATATGGATGATTCAAATTTATTTTTAGTTAACATAAGCAGATCAATTTTCAATATATATATATATAAACAATTAACACTCAATTTGAAATTAATTTGAATGGTAATTTTGTAATGTTGGGTCATGTTTGTTTCATTTTTGGCTAATTTTGCAAAATGTCATTTATTTTTTTAAGCAAAGATAAAAGATAATAGTAATACTTGATTTAAATATATATAATAACTATTTTTAATTTTTGGATTAATTTACTTTTTAAATATGTATAATAACTATTTTTTGAATTTGAAATTTATGTTCTTTTTATTGAGTTTTAACTATAATTTTTTATATTGAAAAGTTGTTTTTTTTTAAATAAAATATTAAATAACTAAAAGGTATTTAGAAATTGAACCAAGAATTAAATTGATCTAATATTTTTGGTGAAAATTAGAGGATTAAAAATTTTAAAATTTATATTAAATACAAAGTAAAATGGTAGATTGTATCTAATTTTCAGAAATAATTATTTCAAATCAATTCCAATGGTAATTTTATAATTAATTTTAATTTGAGTGACAATCATGATTTTTTTTTAAAAACAAATTTTCTAAAAACTACAATGTTTTTATGCGGCATTTTTGTAATTACATTTTATTTCATTTGCAATAGAGATTCAAATATTATATATTAATCCATAATTAAATTTGATTTGCAAAAAAAAATTTCTAAAAATCATAAAGTTCTAGATGTCATTTATAAATAATATATATATATAACACGTAGCATTTAATTTTAATTTAATTTTAATGTCAATTTTATAGATAATTTAAATTTTAATTAGAACAATAATATAAATATTAAATTAAATAATTTTTAAAGTTTAAACAAGTAACTACTTTTATTTCCTCTCTCATATAATATTTTTTCTCCTAAAATTATTTTATTTCGTTTCTAAAAAATATTTGAAATACGCATCTTAACTTAAATATGTCGACAAGAGCAATAATTTGATATATAATATATAAAATCTAAATTTTATATTCAAAAATTATGATGACTTAATGAATTGAAAATAATTATATACATACATATTCTCATACATATAATTTATATATATATATATATATATAATGTTTATAAATGGATTAAGTACAACATATTTTTATTTTTATTTTTAACTTTTTTTTCTTTTGTACTATTAATATTAAATATTTTGTTATTATCTATAATTTTATATTAATATTAATTATGAAAAAATTAGTTTATTTTGTTAATGCATATATTATATAAAAATAAAATAAATATATTATTACAATTAAATAATATAATTATTGATAGATATATGATATACGAAAAATATATAAGTAAAGGTATAAACATGTTATAAATGTTCTTATAACTAATTTAATCAAACTCTTATTTAAAATTATTATGATTTAATTTATTAAAGGGTGTTATATTAAATATACCCACTTTCCTAACAAAATAATGAAAATTGTCCATTTTGTAAAAAATTTAGGAAAAGTACCCATTTTAATGTAAAGTACATAAAATAACCCTAGTTAAAGTTTGATTTGCTTCTTTTTTGTTAATTCATTCCAACGATTGATAAATTATAATGTTTTTTTGAAATTTAGTATTACTTATTTATTTTCTTATTTTTTTGGAATTAATATAGTTAAAATACAATAATATTACATATAATTAAGAAATGAATGAAAGCAAATATCTCATCGTTTTTTTTGTTTGGCGAAACGAAAGAGGTATTGCAAAATTTAAACCCGTAGTTTTCAAGAATAATGTGTTATGAGGTTAACGAACTAAAACTATGTCGTGAAATTCGTTCTTAAACTGAAAGCCCTGCCGTGTTTTGCAAAACTCGTGGTGAAACCGACTGGGTTTTCATTTTGGGACCGAATTTCACGATGGGGTTTTACTTTTTTATATCTGAATGATTTTCTTATTACAAATATATTTTTTAGTGTTTAGTTGGACGGTTGAAATCATGTGAACGTAAATTAATAATAGAATAACTATAAGTTATTGTTTAAATTATTTCTCACATGAATTTAAAGGTATTATAGACTTTTTGGGTATTTTTCATGGATTACTTATAAAGTGGGTAATTTTCGTTTTAATTTATACAAGTGGACATTTTTCATAAATATCCCTTTATTAAATCAAGTTTTCAAACAAATAACTATTACACGAATTTATGATAAAATTATAAATCAATGACAATTATATAGTTAACTTCAAAAATGATTTGTTTTATAGATAAACGTAGGTTGAATTAGATAATAAAAATTATAATTTTATAACAAAATTTACCTACAAATATGTGTATTATGAATTATTTTCAATATACACACGTGTTTAAATTATTATATAATTTTATTTTTATATTGTATTATTCTTATGATTATAAAAAGTTAACGGTATTTGCATACACTCATAAAAACGTCCGTGAATTTCCTATATCAAATTAATTATTATTGTTTAAACCAATTAAAATTTATAAAATTACACAAGTAGTTGTGTTCACGACTAAAATTTGGAACTTAACTGTTCCAAAAATTTAAAATTAGAATCAAGTCGTTGTTAGAACGGTTCACGTTTTGGAATCGAAGTGTTTAGAATAGTTGCAAAAATTTTAAATTGTAATTAAACCGTCTTCTACACAATCACGATTTGAAATCGAATCGTCGATTACGATTACAGTTCTAGATACATTGATTAGGATCAGATTACAATTCAATTACAACATTCTTGATTCCTTTAAATATCTATTTTCATAAATTAGTGATAAATAAAATATTCTCGTGCATAGCATGAGTGCACAAACTAGTGTAAAGATAAAATAGTTTGCAGTTTATTATATTTAAAAACTTAAATTGAACATTTATTATTGATACTAATATATCTCTTCGGCCCAAAAATCTAACAATAAGTTTTATGAAAAAGTAGCAAATATATGCTTATTGTATACACACTTATAATATATCTTTTCGGCCCAAAGATCTAACAATAATTTTTATGAAAGAGTATCAAATATACTCTTATCGTATACACAGTTATGGAGAATCTCTTCTATGACAAAATTTTGTTCAAATTCACCATATACGTTTATATTTTGTTAAATTTTATCTTCTAAATATCAAAATATTATAATATTTTCTTCATTATGTAAAGTAATTATAATTGATTATATAACATAAAAATTAATTATTAAACTTTCATTATAATAAAATTTATTTAACAATATTTTTAACATATGATATCGCAACTGAAGTTTTATTATCATATATATATATATGCATCTTCAAATTTTAAGGTTTCATAATGTTCTAACGTTATATTAATAATAAGATGGTAGTTTTTATCACGTATAAACCACTTACGGAGAGTGTTCATGTACGGTTATGATTCATAGTCAAACCGTCGGTTAATTAATGTCTAAAATTAAACTGTTGTCATGATCGTTCACAATTAGAAATCGAAATGTATATAGTGGTTTCTATTACGATTCTGAACCATCCAAATTTTTTATTTAATATGCTTAAAATTTTTAAAATACTAATTATTTTAATTATATATTGATAGGTATTATTATTTAACTTTTATAATAGATTTTTTCATTGATTAATTTAAAATCATAATGATTACAAAATAAAAATTACTATTACAAAATAAGCTCTTGAGCTTCAACATCCTTGTGTGGAAGAGTGATGGAATAAATTTCTACTTTAATTTAAAATTTATCATATAATCAATATTTTGTGTATGTTCTAAACTACGGAATAAAGATCTTTCTCGACCAATTTATAATGACATGTACTTTTTGAACTATAATGGTCATCTGTTCACAATTCCGAATTTTTGAAATTGGAACCGAATCGTAGTTGTGGCGGTTCACAGAATCGAACCGTGTAGGACGGTTCCGGTTATAGTGTCAAACCGCCGATTACGGTTTCGAACCATCTAAAAAATTAATGCTAATATATTTAAATTTTTAATTATATACCAATGCATATCATCATTTAATTTTGTATCATATAATTACCTTTTAATGTAATACTATAATTACTAGGTAAATATTATTTTAATTTAGTGTTAATTATATATAATAATATATTAATCATGAAATAAAAAAATATTTTGATGTGTTATTATGTCATGAATACTTATATTGAATGACACATTAAACACAAATACATTAATGAAATGAAATGAAATAAAATATTAATCTTCATAAATATAACAATATAAGATGAACACTAATAAAAAGTTAATTATTTTAATTTATAATATTAGAGTTTAATTAGGTTCTCATCTAGTTAAGTTTTATTTTATTTAATTATTAATGTATTCATAAGTTTTAATGTGGTATTATGAATTATAATAAGATTATCATAAAAAATGACTCTTTATAATATAAGAAATAAATTAAATAATAAAATTGTGATACGGTTCAAATTGACGGTTACGGTTCCGAACTGCCGGTTCACGGTTCTAAAATTTTAGAACCGTAACCGAACCGTCGTCTACACGGTTATAGTTCGAAATCGAATCATCAGGTACGGTTACGATTCCTGAAACCGCCGGTTACGGTCCAATTACAATTCAGTTTCGACGATTCCGGTTCATTTGAACACCTCTATCGTCATCTCTTTTATTATAGTGCATTAGATACTAATTCTATTAAATTATATACATTTAGTAATGATGATTTGATCGGCAAACACTCAAAAAAATAAAAATTATATGCATAACATGATAAGTATAATGGGATAACTATAAGTATAACATAAGTTATATCAAATTACTTTAATTGAAAATGATAAGTATAATTGGATAAATGTATAACATACCTTATATCTTTTCTTTTTTAGATTATCCAATTAATTTTACTTGTTTCAAAAAATAGCAAAAAGTAGCTCATTAAAAATTGTGGATCCATCATTTTTTAATCTTTTACTCTACTACTTATTTTAGGTGTAAAAAGGAAACAAATTATATTTATCGACACAAAGTGAGTATTAATAATATATATTTTTTTATTGATCAAATAAGTTTTTGCATATTTCATTAATTTCAATATTAACTAAACTATAGACAATATTTCATTTAATAAGGAAATTATACGTATATAAATTGAGATTCCAAATAAGGTATTAGATACTAATTTTTTATTGTAAACATATTTAAATTTGTAGTAGAAGAGAAAAGAAATCAAGACTTTAATTATAGCAAACAATAGCATAGATTCTGAGCAAACAAAAGATTATTCTGGAGCAAATAAAAGATAGGCCCAGCCCAGAGCAAATCCCAAACCCAAACATCCCAAACCACTAGTCACTATATTGATAGCAAACAATAGCATAGGTCCAGCCCAAATTCCAAACCCAAACAATTAGTCGCTAATCACTATATTCTGGAGAAAATTTCCATTACAGTTGTATTCCAAATTCTGAAAATCCGACTCATCGGAATAAGGATGGCGAGGCTCCGGTTCGGGCTCGACCCAGCTATTATCATTGTCGTAATATTACCATCACAATCTTCTCATCTGATTCGTCTTCATCGGTTTCATAATCACCCAAAACAAATTCAACGCTATTCAAACTCGCCTCAATCAAAATCGAGGCCCCGTCTTAATTATAAATTAGGTCTTTAAATTTTATTAAAATATAATTTAAAAATAATAATATGTTACGACAATGTCTTACAAAATATAAAATCAAATACTCAAATAGCTGCAAAACTAGAGGTAGAGGATTGCAAAATATTCTAAAAAAGATTGTCTCAAATGTTCTAATACAAAAAATAAATATTCTTGATTCGAAAAATGTCTCTAGCTTTACCACAACGAATATAAAAAGCTCTAGGATTTATATGTAATAGTTTTTTTTGCACGCTTGATTTTTTTCTTTCATATTTGATCCATTATCATATACTTGCCCACACGCACATTATCTATATCTATATTAAGACCAAGTTCATTCAACTCATTTTACAAAATCAAAAAGTCTTTGACTACTCAAATTTTTTCGATTCGAATTTGAGTACGACCAACGAATTTTTTCGATATTGCAAAATCAAAAAGTCCTTTATAACAAACTATGTCATTAATTTCTGCACTCATAATTTAGAATGCGTTGTACTTTGTCCATCAAACTTGGTTGGCAAATGCGTTGTACTCTGTCCATCAAACTTGGTTGGCAAATGCGTTGTACTCTGTCCATCAAACTTGGTTGGCAAGATAAAGCAGCATGAGAGTTGGGAGCAACGGCGGCGGAGATTTGGGAGCAACAGGCGGCGGAGAGTTGGGAGCAACGGGCGGCAGAGAGTTGGTAACTGCGGCATCGGAGGAGAGAGGTGTATTGAATGAATATTAAATAAAAAGGGGATATATACTATAGTAGATAACTGATTATTTTTGAAAACAAGAATAAGTTTTCTAAATATTTGCATATTCCACTTAAATATTCAAATTATAAGAAGGTTATTTTTTACGTAACAATACAAAATTTTATTTTGTAATGATTATATATAATTCTGAAATTAATAAATGGAATGATAATAAAAATGTAAATGATATTGAAAATATAATAATTATAATTATAAAAAATTAAATGATATAAAATCATGGCCTCGTAAAAATTGGTGCCCCCTATATAGTGGATTTTAATCCTCACATTTTCTAAATAATTATTAACTAACTAAATACCATTCTCTACAGTCTACCTGTACACTAATTTTCTTTACGGTTTGGTAGTTGGTACAACTTAGAGGGTTCTAGCTAAGCTAATTAATTAATATATATATATATATATATATATATATATATATAGACAGAGAGAGAGGAAAATAGGAGTAAACTAAGAATTATCTAAACCATTAAAATTTTAAAATCAATGGCTACATATTTAATATTTTGTAATTTAATAAGTAAAAAGGTTACAATGGTCATCTTATAAGTTGTAACGGTTTTATTATTTTTCAATTTTACAACTCTTCTAACAAATTTTATTATAATAAACATATTCCTGTAATTTCCCTTTTACATTCTATTTTTAGTGCATAATTAATATTACTTTTTAACTTATTTTCTTCATTTCATGCTTATTATTTCGTTTACGCAACAAAAAATCAAGAAATAAGCATTATTAACTTTAATAGTAAGCAATGTAATGTTAAATAAAATGACAAGGGATATTAAAATAAGAACTCGTATAATTTTAGGTACAATTACTAAATAAAATCAAGGTAATCAATGTCTAATCATAAATGTTCCAGCAATATAATAATAAACAATGTTCTTCAATTTTCACCCAAAATCGAGCGAAAATAAGTTCGAGGTCATTAGGGTTTAGGCTTAGGTGGAATTTCACGTCATTAATTCGGGTCCATGTCATCACTATTTTGACCAAAATAAGCCCGAAGTTAAAAAGATTGAAGAATATGTAGTTTATGTATTGTATGGCTGATCTTTTAGTTCGTGTGCAATACCCGCATTCGTGGATAATTTACGTATTTAAAGGTCATTATCCCTTATATTAATTTATAGTTTATATCATTAACAAATCTCATCAAATGTATCAATTTCTTAATCGAATGCATCAATTTCTTCATCAAATGCATCATGCATAAAATATATTAATTTTTATTTTATATTACTAATAAATATAATCAAATGCATAAATTTGTTTACATAATGCATCACAAAGTTAATACATAAGATTATGTTTAAAAATGCATAAATTTAGTATATGAAATGTATTGCTTACTTAAATTTAAATTAAATTAGAAATATGTCTTAAAACTTTATATCTCCTTTCAATTACTAACCCACTAAACAAGATTTAATATTTTCATATAAGGGGCAAAATTGAATCTGAAATGAAATTATATATGCATATACAACTAGATATAACAACGTATTTGCATGTAGAGGACATGTGTATTTCATGCAAATAACTATTTAGGTAATTGAAAAATGTATGTATCCAATGTGATTATTATTTTAATATAAAAATGATTTTTTTTTGTTTATATTTTTATTTCTTTTTCATTGCATATAATGCATAATAATATACAGTCTGATATATAGTGTCTTATTTGCTATTTAATTATAAATGATGTAAAATTATTGATTTTTAATTATAAAAAATAGAATTAAGTAAGTTGATATGATTAAATAAAAAAAAAATATCTGAATGCAATATGGGTAAACGAATTAATATATGCATGATTTAACAAATTCATTGCAAATAAAGTTATGGTCAAAGCATAATATAGTTAAAATAATTGCAAAATAATAAAACAATAAATAATATTTACATTAATCATCTGCTTCCTGCAAGATATAACAATAAACCTTAATTAGAGAATAAAGTCAGTGTGTCACATAGTATGAGAAGATGCATAATATATGGGTTTTAAATTAAAGAGATGCATTTCACATAGTTGATGCATTCGGTAACAATAATAAAAAATTAGAATAATAATTAAACTATATTAAATAAATAACTCTAACTTAGAATGTGTCAACCCTTCTACAAAAATATATAATTTGGAAATTGCATTATAAATTGTTAGATAATGCATCTAATTTTTTTTACGTATGTTTAAAGAAGCCTTCAAATGCATTAATTGTCTAAACTTAATGCATAAATATGCTCAGAATAAATAACGAAAATAAATAGAAGTTTAAAAGGAACTTCATTTTATATCAAGAAAAATAAAATAAAATTAGTTTTGTATATTTAGGAAAAAGAGTTAATATTAAATTAGTTTCCAAGTTAACTGATTCATTACCATAGTTAATTGACGGTTAGAAAATATTAGTATAAAATTACATGATTAAACTTTTGTTTAATTATGGAACAATTAAAAATTTTGAAATAAGAAAATGCACGTCTTAATCTCAACGGTATGTGATATAAAATAAATGGCATGGATGTATTCTTATTCCTCATCAGAAAAAATCATTCTCATTTGATTTCTTCACTATATATAAAGTTGGAAGATTTATTGGGAGGAATTGAGATCCTTCAATAATACTTAATATTTTGAAAATATAAAATTCTAAAAATTTAGAAAATATGAATTTTGAAGGGTTTGTAGTCATTATTGAATTTGTATAATATTATAGATTGTCCTGTATCGCATTTTTACGTTACATATTATTGTTGAAAACAATAAAAAAATACCAAGGAAGAAATTTTCTAAGTAACTACATATTCCACTTGAATAAAATTACAAGTAAGTACCTAATAATAAACTTAATTCAATTGAATGGTCCAATGAGAAATTATTCTTCGTAGCTTACAATAAGGCCCAAAAGTCTGGGCAGAGGCCTAGTGTTCCAGAAACGAAGAGAAAAAAAATAGTAAGCGGATCTATATCTAATATTTGCATATTTAGAAATTGAGGTGAGCAATGGTTCAGTTCGATAATCGAACCAAATAAATAATGAAAATCGAAATAAAAATCGAATCGAAAAATTTAAAATCAAAACCGAATCAAAAAAATTGACCTAAATTTTCATGAGAAGTACTATGATGTTATTTCATAGAATTGCGTCTCGATCAATTTGAGTTGATTATATCCGCGTGAAGCCAGTTGGAATTTATTATAGTTATAATAATAAATATATGAACTAAACAACTCTAAAAAAATGTATTAGTTAATTAATTTTCAACATCCATTTGTGATTTAGCAATCATGGGGTTCAAGCCATCTAAATCAACATCAAATTGTACTTCCGTGGAAGGTATAAATCAGATTATTTAATAATTAATATTTAATATATATATTTGTATATCTAATAATTAATATTAAATAAATAATTATTTAATAAGTAAAATTAAATAAATAATTACTATATAATACTCCCTCCGTCCGCGATCTTTCTTCCCAAGTTTCCTTATTGGGACGTCCACCAAGTTTCTTCCCACTTCCTTTCTATTTTTGGCAACTCTCTACTCCACTCACAACTCAACACATCATCAATAATGTGGGCCCCATTCTCCACTAACTACCCACTATTCAATATATAATCATTAATGTGGGCCCCCTTATTCCACTCACTACTCTATACACTTTACACATCATCAATAAAGTGGACCCCATTCTCCACTAACTATACAACATTCAATACATTTTACATTTTATCAACTAAGTCAACATAATTTCTTAAAACCCGTGCCGGGTCAATGTGGGAAGATCATTCATGGACGGAGGGAGTATATTTCAATTCGGTTTTCGGTATTTCGGTTATTTTGATACAAAAATTGGAACCGAACCGAAAAATCAAAAATTTATAAAATAAAAACCGAAATCGAACCGAATTTATCAATTTAATTCGGTTCAATTTGATTTTCGATTTTTTACCAAATTTTACTTACCCCTAAGTTGAAGGACCAAAAAGGCTATTAACTTAAATTTCAAAAATGAAACAAGAATCATTCACCAACGGTCCAAAAACAAAAACAAAGCAAAAAGAGAAAACCCCAAAATACAAACATACATACCAAATTCACAGTTCAGCTATTATTAACAAGTGGGTGAGCCGTCGAAATTCGACGGTCAATAGTTTACATTATAATTTATATATAAATATGTAGAAATAAAAATAATTAAATATTTTAATTGGAAAAATAATTTTAAATATAAGTGTTATATAAAACATTATATAACCATACTTTTAAAAAGATGTGTATTTGAACCTTTCTTTGTAATATATAAATATAAGGATTGACGGAATTCCTATATTTGATAATATCATCGTAAGGGTGAATAATGGTTATTGTTTCATTAGTAATACGTAGGCGCGAGGAATGGGTCGGATTGGGACCGAACAACTAGGATCGAAAATCCAAACCTTTTAAAAAATATGGACCGATTTAGACTGAAAAAATCTTCTGGACCGACCTTGACCGATCCAGACTCGAGCATCGGGTTCGGTCCGAGTTCGGTCAGACCCGAAAAAAATAAATTAATTCATATTTTTCATTTCATGTTATATATATATATATATTATTTTTTAATGTTCACCAATAATTTTTGAAAAAAATTACATAATTAAACATATATTATTATTAAATATTCACAATTCACAATAAAAATATAAAATAAAAATTGATTCATAATATAATAATTTATTAATTCAATTCCAAATTCATAAATAAAAATAAGTGTAAAAAATATTATATATATATTTTATTATATATCTATATAAAAATATTATATATTATATATATGTCTTATTAAAAATAAAAATAGCTATATTTTAATTGTATGAGTCGATTCTGGGTCTAGCAGGTCTGAACGGGTTTGGATCAGGAACGACCCGGTACTTCACCGGTCCTAAAAAACAACCCAACCCAAATCGTTATAATAGATGAGTCGGTCCGAATCCAGACCGAACCCACCGATCTGAGTCGGTTTTACGGATCCGATTTGAATTTGCTCATCCGTAACGAACATACACTTTAGATCGACACATAGATAAATTAAACAAGAATATTACTCCATCCGTCCCACTTTAGTTGTCCAATTTCTTTTTGGACCGCATAACAATAAAGCACCAATTAACACCTATCTATTCACTTTTTCTTTATTATTATTTTATTCATAAGTGAAACTAAATAGGAAATTAGACAATTAAAATGGGACATCCCAATATGATATACCGACTAAAGTGGTACGGGGAGGAGGGAGTACAATGTTGGCAAGTCACGACAATAGAAAATTAATCTGTAAAGTTGTGCTTCCAACCACGACAGACATGTAAAAGAAAGTCAGAATAAAACCCATTTTATATTCCAAGAAAGTAATGATCGTCATCATTCCTAACCAGCAATCTATACTTCATTATTTATTTTGAAGTTAGCAATTATGAAATAATTATATTGCTTAGTTACTGTGGACTTGGACTCACAGAACTTACTATGAGCTCTCAAACAACAGCTGTTCACATAATATTTGCGAATCACATAATTCCATAGTAAAATTAATTCAATGTATCAAACTTAATTAGCAGTACATGATGACTGATGACCACATTCAAAGATGTGAACTTTATTAAGAAAATTTGCAATTTGACTAATTCTGATTCATGGGTCTGAACTTGACTTTATCATTTATAAGCATAATTAAGTTAATTTCAATTTATTGATTTTCTACTACAAAGGGAGATTTTATCATTTTATTCGATTTTGTAGGGATGAAGTCAGAAATTGAACTTACTAGTACGTCTTTAACTCATGTCCTTGCTCTTGCGAAATGGTTGGAGGTTTCTTCTTTCTCAATTCCGTTCTTCAAAAATACAAACATGCGCACTAGTAACTAGCAGGCCATTTGAATATTCTAAAGAATAAAAATAAAATAAAATAACTGGTAAGTCATTTGAACAAAATGAATGGGAAAGTAGACAGACAGAGAAAGATAGCAACTTTCCCTTTATCTTTTTCTAATGTGATTTGATTTTGATGCCCTTGGTACAGATAGACATACTATTGTCTTGGATCAGTAGCTGTTGCTGAGGCAAAAAAGCACAAGAGTGAGTGTAAAGCAAAGCAATCAAGATTTAACTTCTTTTGGTGTTTCCCCCCTAGTTTGATATCTGTTTTCAAAGTTGGTATCGATAAACCTTCCCATAATTGCCCTCAAATTTCTCTAATTTCCCCGAGTCAATTTGAGCACTTTGCTTTCTGTGAATTTTTGCTCTCGGGTTTTTCAGGTACTGTCTCATTCTATGATGCTTCAGTTTAAGTTCTTGATTGATGTGACAGTTGTTTGTCTGTTATGGTGATTTGGCTTGATCTGATGATGGGATGTTGTTGGGTTTTCTTGGCAGATTCGGCTTGAAATATACTTTCTTTATCAATTTTTTGGGCTAAAGTAGAAGCATAATGGGTGTTGAGTTGTTGGAGATTGGAGATAAAGTGAGGAAAGGTGTGATCTTTACAATTAGAGGATGCTTTAGATTAGTTTGCGATCATCCATTTCTTGTGGGTATGCTGTGTTTCTTGATATTTCTGTACAGATCATCTCCTTTCATTTTCCAATTATTGGTATCTGCATCCCCTATCCTCGTGTGCACTGCTCTTTTGCTTGGAACCCTTTTAAGTTTTGGACAACCTAATATACCCAAAATTGAGATAGAAGAAGAGAAGACGAGTGTTGAGGTTGTGTCGATTAAGACTGGAGTTTCGAATGATGCCACTACTTTTGTTGAGAAAAATGAGATCCATTACGTTGAGAGATTCAGTGATAGTAGATGGGATGAAGAAGAAAAATCCATTGAGCAGTCATCCACTAAGCTTGGTGAAGTGCTTAGAGAGGCTGGTTCTGATGATACTGCTCCCTTGATTGAGGAAAGATTGCGAGAAACTGAGGTGAGCGATGGTGAGAACATGGGAGAAGAAAGAGAGTTAGGTGAGTTGATATTCAAAGGGAAGAGTGAATGGATTGAAGAGAGGCTTAATAATGGGGATGTTACGGAAGATCATCGCTATCATCTTCATTCCTCTGCTGCAAAGGTGAATGGTGGACTTCTTGAATCTGATGATGAGAAATCAGAAGCAGATTCTTTTGATTCTGAGAAGGTGAATGTGGATTCTCTTGATTCACCCCCTCGCTCTCCTTGGGCACGAGTTGCAGAGAGGGATGAGTTGGAAAAGGAAGAAGACAATGAGGAGGAGGATTTGGATTCAGATTCGGATTCGGATTCTGAGTCTGATTGTGCTGAGAGTTCCTCTCCAGATGCTTCTATGGCTGACATACTGCCGATGCTCGATGAGCTTCATCCATTGTTAGATGAAGAGGGTCCTCAAACTGCTGATGTGGAGTCCGATACGTCAATGAAATCGAGTGCCAGCAGCCATCACCACTCCGATGATGATTATGAGGATCATGATGATTTCGAAGAAGTTGCTGATGATGAAAATGAAGATGGTGAAGATGAAGAAGAAGCACAAGGAAACCAGGTTGAGGAGATCAAATCCCCCATTACGTGGACGGAGCAGGATCAGAAAAATCTCATGGATCTAGGAACCTCCGAGATCGAGAGAAACCAACGCTTGGAGAATCTAATCTTGAGGAGGAGAGCAAGGAAGAGCACAAATTTGTTTGCAGAAAGGAACTTGATAGACTTGGAGAGCTCCGATCTTCCTTTCAACATTGCTCCCATTTCAACAAGAAGGCAAAATCCATTTGATCTTCCACAATATAGTTATGATGATATGGGACTACCTCCAATTCCCGGTTCAGCTCCTTCTGTTTTATTACAAAGGCAGAACCCATTTGATATACCGTATGACTCGAGCGAGGAGAAGCCTGATCTTAAGGGAGATGTATTTCAAGAGGAGTTCTCATCCCAATCGAGGGAGCCGGTTTACCGAAGGCACGAAAGTTTTAATGTGGGGCCTTCGATTTTTGCACCTAGAAAGCAAGATGTGAAGATGAGGCCTTACTTTGTTCCAGAGAGAACAATTTCTGAAGAATCAAGCAGTTCTCTGTTTCAGCGACAGTCGAGTGGCATGAGTGACTCTAAGGTGAGTTCTATTCATGAGACTGAATCAATTACTTCAGTTGAGGATATGGAGGAGAAGAAGCTTCTAGAAAAAGACAGTCTTCTTGAAAGAGAGGTGGTTGAACAAACAGAAGAAGTCGTGGAGGAGCTAATTAAAACTGAAGAGGAGGTCCATCAAGGGCCAGAAATGACCTACAAGGTGGAGAGTGTTTCTGAGCGTATTGGACATGGAAGTGAATCTTCGGAAGACGGAAATTATCTAGAGTTAACACAGGTCAACAAGAGAGCTGTTCAAGTTGAAGAATCTCAACTGGAGGACGTTACAGATTATTACGAGCAAAGAAGTACATCCCAGTATGTGGAAAACCATGATGTTAGACATGGTTCAAACCTTGAAGGTGTTGAATCAACATATACTAGAGATTCAAGCTCCTCATCACTTTCAGAAGTGAGCGAACGGGTCTTCATTGATACAGAAGGTGAAGGGATATCGATCTTGGAGGGAAGAAGGGATGATGATAATGAACCAATCATCTCAACACAAACTTCTTTGGCACATACTGATCTGAATATCACAGATCCATTGGTTATTAGCGTTTCACAAAGGGCACCAGTTTATGATTCTAGTCCTCGAGAGCTCTGTAAGCATGCATCCTCCTCCTCCATTTCTTCTGATGTGCTTCCAGAGTCTGATCCCAGTCATGCCCCTGCATTAAACAAGTTATCAGAATCCTCGATTGGAGAAGAATCTGAAGGGAGTTGTCGGGAAATAGAAACAGAAACTTCTTGTAGCATTGAGATGTTGCCCGATTCATCAGTTGGCCAGTCATTAGCAGCTGAAATGGAGAAACATCTCATGGAGAAGCATATATTGGATGAAGTTTCTGTCTCCATTGATGATGAGAATATTCAAACCGTGGTCGAATCTTCCGAAGATCAAGGTCTAGAAGTAGCAGCGGAGAAGCAATTATTACCGTCTGAAGCCAGCAAGACACAATTTGAAGATCTACCAAGAACAGAACATTCAAACTCCGTGGATGAGAGTGTTCAATTACCACATTCTGATGCTGATAGTCAACATGAAACTGATGAGAAGTTAATCTCGATGCTCTCATCCGAAGGAAACACTTCTCTCTTTTATGATAATGCAATACAAGAGCCAGATTTCAACTATTTCAATGAAGTGCAAGTAAGTTATACTGTTTTTTTTTTTGTTCCTCAAAAGTTCCCTTCTTGTTTGTATGGTTTCCTGTTTGATCGTTTCAACTACACATTTCTCTGTTCATGAGTGATTTTAGTAATCCTTCGTACCAAATTTTGTGTGTTGTAGCAAAGGCAAAGATTCAAATTTATTAAGAAATAAAACTGATGTTAGGATTTTGAAATTTCTTGGTAATTAAGGGCAGTATCTTATCTTATTTAAAGGGTCACCTTTCCTTCCATGTACTGTTTAAGGTGTCAATCATTTTATAAACTAATTATATAATGCAGGCATCAAGCACATCGGCTGACGTCCAAGAGATCGACGGCTACATCAACTCTCAGTCAAGTCCTAAATTTATCTCTGTTCTACCAAGTGCTATCGAGACAAATAGTTATCGTTTCGATGTGCAGACAGTGGTCGAACAAACAAATGAGACAAATAGGGAAATTGATGACGGGCTTTTGTCTGAGTTGGATAGTATTGGGGACTTCAGTACCAGACAATTTGGATCCGGAACAAGTGATTTTGAAAAGCATGTAGATTCTGTTGAATCTAGCACTGCGCAAGCAGTTGGAGATCACTCTGTTGATGTGAACAAAAGTGAGCATTTTCTGCTTTTGGAGGAATTGAGGGAGCATATTGATGTGCATGAACAGGACGTACAACATACTTCAGAGATACATCAAACGAGCAGAGCTGATAAGTTCGAGGTCTCAGAGCTTGATGATAATGACCTTGATTTTCCTTATGAGGAAATACCCTGCGATGAAAATGAATCCCTGTCCGGTCATTTGTTTGTGGATCGAAATCATGAAAATATGGAAGTTCGATCTGTAGAAGATAAGGCTGAACTGGCATCTGTGGAAAGTGCAGCAATGGTGGAAGTTTCTGAAGTGTCCTGTCAAGATCGAGTTGATACGGAAACCTCTTCTGCAATGCATGAACTCAAAGCTAGCTCCATTGATATTGATCTGGTTTTCAAGCAAATCAGTTCTACAGAAATTGAAAAGCATGTTGTTTTGGATCCACCCCAAGCTGAGCTTCAAAATCATGAAGATGATATTTCTGCAATATCTGAAACCGAAGTGCTATCCTTTGATAGTGTTGATGATGTTCGTAAGGAATCTGATTCTACATTTGGGGAAACTGAAATCATGGTAGGAATTGTTAGTACTGATACCACTTCTGAGATGACTGTTCTTCAAGCTAGTGCAATTGAAGATATTGATCTGAGTTTCAAGCAAACCGAGTCTGAGGCAAACAAGAAGCCTCTAGTTTTGGAGCCAGTTGATGCAGCAGATATGCCTTCTCTGATGCCTGAACTTGAAGATAATAAAATCATTTCAATGGAAATTGAGAAGCATACTCTTTTGGAACCATCCAAAGCTGAAAGTCATAATTACGAAGATACTGATTCTGGAGCATCTGAGCAGGAAGTCCTATTGGCTGAAGGAGCTGATGCTGTTCCCAAGCATACTGAATCGACTTCTGTGGAAACCGCAATTGCTGTGGCAGCTAGTGATGTGTCCGTTCAAGATCTTTGTATGGAGAGCGCTTCTAAAATCAATGAAACTAGTACACTTGAAATAGGTGAGAAACTTGTGGAGTTGGAGCCAGTTGATAGCTATACCACTTCTGGAATGCCTGAAATCCGAGCTAGTTCAGTCGAAGCTATTAATCAGGCAGTCGAGCCTATCGGTTCTGAGGAGATGAAGAATTGCGACCCTTTGGAGCCACTCCAACCTGAGCAAGTTTCTGGGGAAACTATGACCGAGAGTTCTGAAGGTACGACACCTAAGTGGGATACAAGTGTGACAGTATCGACTCATGAGGCGTCAGTTCTTGAAGACCAACAAACTGACAATGCTATTATTGATGATAAGGAAACGACTGACATCATCACAGGAGTCCATGGACTTCATGAAGAGGATGCAGTTTTTCGCAGAGTAACTAGTGTGCTGGTATTCACTAACAATTCCGTTAATCACACTCTACACGCGATTGAATCTGGAGAAACGCAGGGAGCCTCGTCTGAATTGCATGTTGCTGAAGGCATTCCTTCAGAGGCTACTGCTCTGCCTCCAAATCAAGTTTTAGATTGTGAGATGATGGGACAGTTGAAGGATAAGTCAGGTTATGGATCAGTAGAAGTCAACGCTGACGATAAATTAGGAGCTTCTGAAAAGGAGTTGGAGGCTGAAAATCTAAACCATGATGATGAAGCAGTGAAAGACTTACATTCTCCATCTTCTGGTAAAGGAAAAGGTAAACTTTCTCGAAGCACAAGCTCAAGTTCAAGCTCTAGCTCTGAGTCAAGTTCGGAGTGACTCTGATAAGGAATAAGAGTTCAGATGAGAAAGAAAGTGTTTTCATATACTTCTCATCATATTTAATCATATAGTTTTCGAGTTTTCTGAAACTGGTGGGGTTCTTGATTCTGATAGCAAGAAGGTTTCTTCAAGAATGAGTTATTTAATTGATTTCTTGAAGTTTTTGAGGTTTGGCGAGGTTTTCTTTAGGCCTTTTGGGTTTAGTGTTTTGTTGTGAGAGCAGTTTCGAGTAGAAACTGTCTAGAACTATCCCAAGTATGGATGTACTGTAAAATATGTGCAGATTTTAAGACTGTTGATTGATGATTATGCGAGGGGAAAGATTCGTTTGTGACTAAAAAATCTATAGATTGAATCATAGTATTCCAAATGTAATGAGGAGTGATATTTCTATGTATTTGTTCATCGTTTGGATGTCCCAAAAGGAACATATATTTAATTTGGTTTTATACCTTACTGTATCTCTTAAGGTGCAACACTGGAAGCTATCAAGGGGAAAAAAAGTGATTCAAATACATGATAAACTGTAGTTGCAATCAAAGATATTCATCAATTACCACGGTTGATTACAGTCACCTAAAAGGGAAAATATAAACAAGCTTACAAGACTAGGCATCGTACCAAACAAGCTCCAACTTATACATATATATGAAGGAAAATCACCATTTCAGACAATAACACGTTATTGCAAGCTTTTATTTCTCCTATCAGTTGATTTAAGTACAGTTCGTGTCATAACTTGCAAGTCCCTGCAGCTCCGGACCTTCGAGTCGGGGGTTGTTCTCAAAGCTGCAAATACAAAGGAGAAGCACCAGACCTTCAGAACCAGTTTGTAAGAAATGGGAAAAAGAAGGCAGCATGAGCAGACAAATAATTAAGGAATGAGGCAACACCAGATTTTCCTTGTTCTTTTGGATTCCTGGAGTTACATTTCACTAAAACCTATTCGCTTAGTCGTCTGACTACAATGTAAGATGATTAAGTTTGCAAATGTAACTAGTTTAGCAGAATAAACCTGTACCAGTTTCTATATAAACTGAAATATTATTGAAGAAGAATGTAAAGGGAAAGTGTGATTAAGTAAAGAAGAAATTGGAATGAGTATGGGTACATCAAAGATCCCGCCTTGTATCATCTGCCCCATTGCTACCTCCAGCATTTAAAATCACGGTGTGATTCTACTCATAGAATCATTGTTGTAATGGTTCAGGACTTAAATCTCAAGAGAAGAAAACCCGTTCTCAAAGGCTAAAGGCACAATGTGTTTTTTGAAATGAAATATTTCCAAGCTAAAGTGTTCAATCAGCAGAAGATTTCAAATGCATATAACTGAAGCCAACATAGTGGAGGGTCAAACAACAAGGAGATGACATGATGATGACAGTGAATAAGAAATACCATGTTAGACAACACAGAGAGGGTTAACACCATATCATGAAATACTCTACAAAGAAGCTTAGATGAACTAATATATTATAACCAAATAGCAAAAATAAAATAATCTGAAATGGGAAGAGTTGAAATTAATATTCAAACAATGACTAAGGTGCGAAAATCTTACTTGTTTAAAGGGATGTGCTCAAATGGACCACTGGAAGGTATTGTACCACACAAGTTGTTACTCGAAACATCCCTACAAAACCCAATGAAGTTGTTAGTAATTCTCACAACTAGTGAGCAACAGACTAAAATTGAAGTCCTAGTGAAACCAGCAGCACTTACACAACTTTCAAGGTAGATATACCAGCAAGTGTCCTTGGAATTGGTCCATGTAGGTGATTATCATTAAGACGTCTGGAGATAGAAGAAAGGGTTATAATGCAACAAAGTCTTGACTTGTTAAAAATTTACGAGGACTTTGTAATTTGCATCATGTTATATGGAAAAAAGTAACAGTTTATTAAAGAGAAAATGTCAGCTCAACAAAAACAGTGTGAACTGATATCACAAAAATATGAAGTATGTGACCCAGTATATGAAGCAAGCATTCAATGAGCACAGAAGTCTATTAGTGAAGAAGGTGAACAAAATCAACCATCAAAAACAAAATTCAGAATCTGAATAGAGTTACATGAGCGAAGTGAGACTTACAGAAAGACGAGAGATTTCAGATTTCCCAGTGACTTGGGGATTGTTCCAGAGATATTATTGTTGTATAGATCCAAACTGATTAAGCTCTTTAAGTTACCCAACTCAGTAGGAATTGCCCCTTGGATATTATTTTTGTAAAGTTCACTAGAAGAAAGAATCAGTGGTCATTAAACTGCTAAAACAGAGGCCATAGGCTGTAATAAAATTCTATGATAGTTACATAGACATGATTGTAATTCGTAAGGAAATAAGGCTATACAACTCAAAAGCTGCAAGCAACCATATATTATGCCATTATGGGACATATTTCTAGGCATTAATAAATAAAAGAGAAAGTGCATCTGCCAATTGGAAATAAACTTGGAGTATTGCATGATACTCACAGATACTGGAGATATTCAAGCTTCCCGAGCTCGGGCACTAGATGACCAGACAAATTCGAGTTGCCAAGATCCCTATGCAAGTGATAACCAAACGTAAGTTTTAGGTCTGTGACCATCAGAAAGCATACAAGATAAATTTCCAAATATCATACTAACACCAGAAAATATAAATATGCCACTTCAACTTCCATACCATGTATTTGAATCAAAGGATTTAGCATATTTTATACTCTAATTCATTACAGTTAGTTCACAACACTTCTTTGAATTATTTGGTATCCTAATGTGAGATTTTGTTAATCATTATGGTGATCCGGGATCCTTCAATTATTGGAATTGTTTGAGATTATTGACTCCAAATCCGATATAGAAGTCTTACTATTTTCTATAAGAAGACAATCCGATAGGTAATATATTGCCGCTATATCATTAAGATCACCTAGCTTCCAGATGCAACCTCTCTTCAACACACCATTACTCCAACCACATGTAAATCAGAAGAAATATAAAACATCCCCTTAATCTCTTCAAAGCAATAACAGTTCTACTGTGCTCTGCCTCAAGCCTTACACTAAATACTATGTAATGCATGTGATGTGAGTTTTGCAGCCCGTTAACATTATTAGTATTTCACTATTCCTTGGGAACGCTTAAGACAGGTACAGAATCTCTTGTAACAACGAATTACACAGATTTTCCATAGCCTAATACAAGCAAAAAAAAAACAGGTAGGAGATGACCGTATTGAAACCCATAAAAAGAAAAGAATAGATAAATAAGTGGCGGAAATTCACTTTCAAGCTAGGTTCTTCAATAACAGCCCAAAAAAAACAAAACTTGCTAACTAAACCAAAATTAAAACAAGTAATACAGCAAAAAGCAGAAGATTCCTCCAGATATTTACCAACAATTTACTAAATCAAGGCTCGAATAGCACCCAGAAACAAACAACACAGACGAGACCACTAATCCACCAAACACGTAACCGAAAAGCCGTAAAGGAAAAGAGGAAGATCGAAGAAAATCGAAAGAGACAGTTCATGAAACATATACATACAGGCGAGTGACACGGTTGTCCTGGTTGCAGGTGATATGGAACCAGGTGCAAGGGTTCACAAGGTTCGGATCCCAGCTCTGTAGCACGTTGTCGGTGTCGGTCAAGCTCCGGCGAAGCGCGTAGAGCGCGTCGCCCTCCGAATTTCCACGCGCTATCGGCAGAAATAGCGACGACGACAGGATAGCTAAGGACAGAAACAGCAGTAAATCTCCCCCGGCCATAGCTCTGAGCTATTTATGAGTAGATATTTAGCTTAATCTTGTTGGGTGCAGTTCTGCTGTTTTGTAGTTATGTTTTGGGGGATTCTCTCTCCTCTGTAATAAAGACTTGATAGTCTGCAGAGGGATTGACCGATTGATTATTGATTGACGTAGCGTAGGAGAACAAAATGTACCAATTTCTTAGTGGAGAATCGGATTTGGCAAATGCTACAAAATTTAATCAATTTTTATAATTGAAATAAACCAACTTCGCGTTTCCTTTTTCTATGGTTTATTGAAAAATAATGCAAAGATATGCGGCTAAAAGATAATTAAGTGAAAAGAATTGACTGTGTAGTAGTGCGATGGAAACTTTTTCTTTTTACATATATGGTATGTCTACGAAACAATGTTGTGCGCAAGAATTGAAATCTTAGATTAAAACATTATGTAAGGAGGATATGAATTATCCCTTCAAGAATTCTTGAACAACGAATAACCAATTTAGATATTCAAGATCAAAAAGTATTGTATTCACTTTCACATAGGCCCGTAAGGAGGAAGAACATTTCATCGTTTCATCAATAAAAGCATAGTATTTTATCCTACAAATATGTTAGTCTTGTCACTCAAATATTCAACAAATATGTTAGTATTTTATATATTCTATAAAATATAGAATTGAGAATCGGGTTAGGACCGATCAGGTACCCATTTTAAAGTTTCGATAATGAAATTTTTAATTTTATATCCCCAATTTCAATTTCATTCGAGGTTAGAAGTCTCGAATGCCAAAAATATGAAAATTTTTATTCAATGGTTTTGGTCTCGTTTTTAGGTGCAAATTTCTAAAATTTGAATGAGACCAAAAATACCTCCAAACGGGACAAAAATTTATATTCGAAACTTAGAGAATCCTGAATATCTATAAAATAATTCCAAATATGAAAATTTTGTAACTCAGATCAAGACTAGGCTTTCTCAAAATCTCAATGTCAAATGTTGACTCAGTAATAACATTTTTTTTTTGTCATGATTAGAGAATGCACGCATGATAAATCCACAATTATCCATAGACTAATAATTTTACACACACTGCAAAATGTACAATGTTATGTCCAATTTTCAATTAGGTTGTTGTTTCTCACTCCTTTTCTCTTTCTTACTTTTGTTGTATTAAGTACATTATTAATTATAACGCGGAGTTAAAGTGGTAGTGATTTGATGGTAATGGTGTGTGGGAGAGTAGTTAATTTGGTGGATTAGATATAATGTTGATTAGGAAGACCTCATTCATTTCATTGCCCTTTTTCTTAGTCAAATCCCACCACAATTATTAATAGTGGTTGGTCCTTTGCATAAAAACAATAATAATTGTATGACGTGGGTTTAGGTTCCTCATTCCAACAATAATAATTCTTTTTTTTTGTTTTTAATTTGAGTAATGTTCCACTAATATTAGCAATTTGACTTGTTCATAATTGGTGTGCAAGATGCTTAATTAGTGATCACAAACAAGGCCTACCAATATTTCAATATTTTGATTTGCATAGAAACAAAATATACTAATTTAGTATTGAATCTTCTCAGTTCTCATGTTGTAATAAAAGAAGCACAACTGGGCTAAAGGTAGCCCAGCCCAGCCCAGTCCACATATATATTGTTTTAAAGGTAGATAACTTACATGCCAATGCCGAATATATATGCCCATTATTCGTTTTATTGATCATAACAAAATAAAATATTAATTTCAATTTCACATTAAATATTTTATATATTTATGAATCCTCTATTTTCTTAATGAAATTTGCTATTTGGTGGGAATTTTGAGTGTGTGTTGTGTATGATCAGTTGTTAGTTACTTCTAATATTTATGGGCAAAATGTAAGAGAAAAAAATGCACATTAACTAATATAAAAATAAATTATAATACAATGATAATCACATATCATCCAGTAAGCAAATTTGCAAATAGTATTGACAAGAACAACATATATAATCAAAAACAAAGTTTTCTCTTGCAGGCCTCACGAGGAAGTGGTTGAATAATAGAGCAAGATTTCAATTCTCTGACAAGCTCCTCAATCAACTCTCTACACACATGATCTTGCACTACTAACCCTATTCTCCCAATTTCCCTCTTTTCACCCCATGCAATGTCATTACACACTTCTTCTACGCTCTCAACCATCGCTCTGCTGCTCCTAGGCGGTGACGCTGCTGTGGCCGCCGCCCGCCGCCTCATCTCTAGAGACGATTCCATGATTGTGGAGTTGATGAGTAGCCTGGCTATGGCTTCATCTTCCTCTCCTGGCTTCTTTGTGGTCGTTCGAGGTTGTGTTGCACGCGTTTCTCCTGTAGAAACGTATCATTTTATATAGTTTTTCACCCGGCCGGAATTGATCAAATGAGAACAAATTCATCTATAAAAATTAATAATTAAATTTATGCATAAAATATATTAAAATCGAGTTATCATGTGATCCACATGCAATAAACATTTCTAATCATATTATCTAATAAATTTTAGATTTGATTTCAGGTATGTACGAGGACATTGATGGTATTGACACAAACTTTTGTAGAAACATATATATGTAGTCCACATACATGCACATATTAGTTAATAACTTGAAATCATGCATATATAACTAATTTAATTAGTAATTTACAATAGCATCCTCAGCTTATTTTCCCATATTCTTTACTAAGGAATATTTTCCCATATTTCCAATTGAATTAATTACTATTTTAAAATTATATCACATGTCATTACTTCAACAATATAATTGCAAATATGACACCACAAAACTAAATAAAGTTATGCACACATACAATTCATGTCGGCAATACAGGATCAAAGACTGCCATAAGCCCGACAGTAGTATACTTTCCACATTTTAGATTTCTTTATTTTCCTTTTTGTAATGTAGCAATACATAATGATTATCATCTCCTAATTGATTGCATTAATTACGTTAATTACTATTATAACTTATAATATCTAACAAAGTAACCGTTGGGTGGATTTAATGAAAGAGATCATGGAGGGTACAAAAGTGCAAAAAATAGATGAATTAAAGAAGTGGAGGAGGTGGGCCCAAAATGAGAAAACCAGAGAAAGTGGTGTGTCATGCAAAAGCAAAAGTTGTATTAAACAATTATGAAACACCTTATTAATTTTTTTCTTTACTGTTGGAGCTAGCTGCACACACTCATTCTGCTTTCACTTTATTTTTCCTTTCACTTTTCACCCTCTTTTGACTGCTTCATGTCCATCGCCTTAGGCCCTTAATTCTTTGCAATGCATATTATTCATAAATATGTATTTATGTGTGTAAATTTGATTATTCATGTAAGATACTTATAAGATATTTCAAGCAGTGATGTATTTTTAAATTCTGCAGCTTCAATATATTCATGATATATATATACTTATACCAAAAATTTTATACTTTGTAATTCATAATCCATCAATTATATATGTAATCTGATAGTCATTTTTAGTTTCTAACTAGACAAATAATTTCATATGCTATGATGAATTTTCGCACGCCTTCACGGGGAAAATCATATTCCCCTCACGTCTGCTGCGGATTTATATAATTCTAAAATTTTTATTGTCAGTCGTATATTTTACATATATCTAATTATAGACACGTGCTAAATTATACAAATCAGGATATTATGTTATTAATTGGGGTTACAAAGATTTAGTTATGTAGTTCGTATTACTCAATAAGTTACATATTTTCTAGTTTATACTAGCTATATATGAAGTTTCTTGTATTTTATTTCATTAATGTACATGACACATAAGTCGTGCATTAATGATAAAATTAACGTAGTACTACATTTCTTCATCATGTATGTATATGTCATTTAATATATGATATGATATGATATTAATATAGTTTGTACTTAAGAATACAATAGTATATGAAACAAAAACGTTGAGTAACAATATTTTCTGTTTGGGACAGGCGAAAAAGCAAAAAAGTCAAATTTTATCCTTATTAATTAATCAATTTTACTGCTTATTGCAAGACCAAATTTGACGCAAAAGAATTTTCTAAATTTACTATAAATCTAAATTAATTAATATATGCAGAAAGAGGCGATCGAAGAAAAAGAGACCGACCTGCCATAGAATTTTGCACTAGGCAGCTGCTGACGGGCGAGCGAGTTAACTCATTCACCGGAATAGTACTCGGCTTCTCCGCCGCCGGGTCCGTAAACATTTTCATGCACGGCTGTGTCGCCGGAGAACCACCGTTCCCGCCACGCTTGGGGGGAGTCTGCACCGCCTTGATGATGCTCTTAAGCGCCTCCAAATCCTCGTTGCATTTCTCGAGAGCTTGAAGCAGCCGCCGCCGCTTCTCCGTGATCGTGCCATCCGCCGCCAGCCCCGGCCTCTTGGAGGCGGAGGCGAGATCCTCCAATCCCATGAGCCTCGCGACTAGGGAGGGGGGAGGGGTCCTCGAGTTCTCAGGCGATCTCGGTTGTCGGATCTCCGGCGGGAGAGTGGGGCTCCGTGGCACTCTAACGGCGCACGTTAGCCGGCTGCCGTCGGGAAGAGACGTTTTGGCGACTTTAACGGGCGATCTGGTTGGTGACGGCGGCGGCTTCCGCTTCTCTTGCTTTTTGCCTGAAATAGCGGGGGTGGAAAATTTGGTGCAATAATGTGAGGAACTGCGGAATAGTTTAGTAAGAAACAGTATGAGGAAGTGGTGTTACCGAATGTGAGTCTTCTGTTTGAATTTTGATACTTGGAGAAGAGGTGAATGATGCCTGACATGCAGCCGATGGCTTTTGCATGGTGAGTTTGCGGCGGCGGAGGGGTGGTGCCGGCTTGGCGGCGAGACGCGGAGACTGAACTCTCTTGTCTCTTCAGCATACTTCTTTGGAGTTTGTGGTGTGAGAGAGAGAGAGACAGTGAGTGGGAGCCGCTAGCTGCGAATGTGATTGCGAGTGCGAGTAGTTATTTTTTTGGCTTTTACCACTTTCACATGAATAATGGGAGAAGATGAAGGTGCTATTTACATAAATAATATATTTTTAATTTATTAAATAATATAGCTTGAATCACATTTCTTATATTATTATGTATTGAGTAGACATTTGTTATAAGATAGGCCACTTTGACTTTTTGAACAAAGTTAATCTAATTTAATGAGATTGGGTTGTATATTATTTTAAATTATATTATGTATAACGCTTATGATGAGTCAATTTATTATAAATAAAAAAAATTAAATATAAACTATTTTTATAAATGTCCTAATATAATGAAATATAAATTATTTTATAAACTTGAAGAAGTACCATCTCACTAAAAGTAATTTAATTTGGCCGTGGACATAAATAGTAGGAGTATTATTTATTATTTCTCTAAGTTGCAAACACGCATATGTAATTATTGCTAGCTAGGTTCACCCATCGTATTTATCTTCCCTTTCTTTTATGGAGTAATAAATAATTAAACAATACTTTACTAATATCATAATATCTGCTTTTCGTGTGTATATATATGTTCATTAATTTTTCACTTCTTGTCAACTCAACTTTTTTTATTCTTAATTAAAGGGTTGCATTTACTAAAGGGTAATACGTAAAATTATCCAATTTCAAAAAATAAAGATAAAAAATATTTATTTAATAATAAAAGATAAAAATTATTCACTTTTCATGATAATACGAGGAATTTTCTCATGTGCTCATGTTATTTTCATGATACATGAGGAATTTCCTCATGTGCTCATGTAAAAGGGTAATTTTTATCTTTATTTTTAGATGGGTATTTTTTATCTTTTACTTATTAAAATGACTATTTTAGCTTTTGCCCCTTTACTAAATGTAAGAAAATTTATCGATGCTAATTAACTTATACTATGCATATATGTAATACATTTTCAGAAATTGTCATTGTATTCGAATAATCAACTTAGTAACGGATACTCCATCCATCTTATGAAAATAGTTCCCTTCTATTTTAAATGTAAATTAATATCTTACTTTATTCTTCTTTATTTTATTAAAAATGGCTTAATAAACTAAACTAGTCATTCTTTTATTTCAAACACAAATAATAACTATTAAAATAAAAATAAAAAACAAAATACTAGCCATATTTTATGTTAAATGCCATAATTACCCCATTAATAGAAAAGGAACTGTCGTAATTCATATTTGATGGCCCTCACTATCTCTTTATTTTCTCATTTTCTACATTTTATTTTGTGTAAATAAGCTACTGTCATATTTACCAATTAATTTATTTCAATTTTTAATTGTCTAATAAATTGAAATCGTTACTTGTGACGGGTATAATTTAATATATCCACCATTAATGTAACATATCATGTAAATACATAATAAATGTTTGATAACATTGTATTATTTTTCACCTTTCGACTAGGGTTTATTAATTAGGGTATAATTTAATATTTATTTATTATAAAATAATTAAAACAAAAATTATATGATTCATATACTTATTGACATTACCATATCAGCCGCAAGAATTTTAAGTTGTGTTCATCACAGTAGAATGGTTCAATTATTATACTTTTTAGTTGATTAGATTGTAAACATACAAAATTTATTAGTATAATACACGATTAATTATAAATATTAATTATAAAATGACTTTATTCAAAATTGAATGATAATAATAAATATTGGAAGAATTCACTATTACTTATGGGGAAACTGACTTGTAATTGACAACTAACTTTTAAGAATATTTTAGATAATAATAATTAGATTTTAAATTTTTTATTTAGTTGGCTAATATTTGGGTTTACTATAAGCTTATGACTATTATAGAAGTTGTCCCTTATTAAATTTACTTTAATGATTTTTACTTTTTATTTATAAAATTTGTGAAAAAGTAAAATAAAACTATTTTCGTGAGACGTCCCTATCAAAAAAGAGATACTACATTGATGAGACGGATGAAGTATTTTATTATGCATGCATTAATATAGGGTCAAATAAAAGTGTAACATGACGTATGGTACTAAATTCCACGAAGGATTGGACAATATAGGACGGACAATTTCTTTTCTTTTTCAGTTTTAATAGTTTTTAGATTTGTGTTAATAGCCAAATATACCCAATTTGCAAGAATCATATAGAGAAA
>JAPKLX010000035.1:1963700-1991969 GCA_026898415.1 Leonotis leonurus | reverse complement strand
TGGGTGAGTGGGTAGTTGGAGTGAAATAATTAGGTAATTATTGTGTGATTGTAGGAAAAGTGGGTATTTTTAATATAAAACATTAGAAATGGGTAGATACTACATGTACGTTTTGTAAATTGAGTATTTTAAATTTTCTCCCTTTAGATTTATTGTCCTTCCTCCGTGCATGAAACACATACCCGACTCAATTAAAATTGAGTTCATGTACTAATTGTAAAATTAATATTTTAAATTTTGTTAAAATATTGATTAAAAATAATACTCCATCCGTTTCAATTAAGATGGAGCGTATTCCTTTTTGGATCGTCCTATTTAAGTTGAAGCATTTTCTTTTTAATACACCTTTTTACACATGAATTTAAATAATATATATTCATATAACTACTTTACACTACTTTTCAACTCTTCTAAAATTGTGTGCCCAAAAATAACGTCTCGTCTTAATCGGGATGGATGGAGTAATATTATATTGTCTTGATTATTGGATTGATTTTTAAATATTTTGGAAAATAAAGAATGAAAAAGAAAGAAGAAATGAAGAGAAGTAACAAAAAGTTGAAGAAAGAAGATAAAACGGGATTTTTTAAAACAAAAATTAAAATAGTTGAACCTACAAAAATTAATATTTGGGGCCCTGTTATGTAGAATTTGATGTACATGCTAATAGCCGGCTCTGATGAAATATCTTCCTAGTTTGACTCGGGACTGGTTTTAATGTAGTGCTTTTGATTTTAATGATGATACGTAGTGAGTGAAATTAGGATCACAATTGATATATTGTTTTAAATTGTGTTGTGTGTAGTTAATGAATTTTGTGCCCCACTTAATGTATTGTATTAAATTGAATTGTGTGTAGAGAGTGTGGTGGGTCCACTTACTATAAATGAAAATTTAAAGTAGAAAATAAATTTTACGGACGGACGAAAATGGTAAAATAGGAAGAAGTTTTGTGGACGGAGGAAGTAATAAGTTATGAAAATAAATTATACTACCTACAATTCAATTGCAAAATTTGCACGAATGGAGTAGTAAGTACTATATCATCCGTCCCGTCCCATTAAAAGCAGACATAAATGGTCTGACATGGAAATAAAAAAAGTAAAATGTTGTGTTATAAAAAAAGGAGTAGAATGTTCTAAAAGTAAAACTTTTTACTTTTTGAAAAAATAATCACTTTAAATAAGACGAGCTAATATTAAAACATGACAATTTTTAGGGGGAGGATGATGTAGTTAATTTTAAGATATATATAAGATTTATTGTTCTATTTTTGTGTCATAAACTCAAGTATCACTATATATAGATTGTCTATTCCGATCTCAGATATTTCGGATAATACCCAATATCCGATCGAGTTTAGGTATTCGAAAACCAAATTCTTAATTAGATGATATCATATGTAATTAGTTACATAATTAAAAATACCTAAAATACTTGAAAATTTGAAAACTACAAAAATATACAAAAACTTAAGATTATATCAATTGACTCGGATATTTTGTATACTCGAATTGAAAAGTCGAGATCAAGTTCGGATTTTTAAATTTAAGAAACTTTAAAGTAGAGTGCCCGAAAATTATATACTTTACCTTACAAAAAATTGAATATTTAATTATTTTTAACAAAGAGCAGTCTTTGTTGAATTTAGAAATCCCGGTTATATATCAACTTAGAATCCGAAACATTTCGTTTCGAGCATAACAGCTGGACACAGAGCACTACACAAAGCGCACTCTTTCCTGAACAATCAATCTTCTTCCAAATCTAAGTAATCATCTTCATTTTAGAGACGCCAAAAATGGCGGATCGGTTGACTGATATAGAGATCTCCGAGTTCATGGAGGCTTTCAGCCTTTTCGACAAGGATGGCGATGGTGCGAAGCCTCTTCCTTTCTCTCCATTTAATTCATCTATTCAAGTTCACGCGCTTTGCTTTCAATTTACCGTTTGTCTTGTTCATGTCTGTAAATGTTTGGAGAGTAGATCCAGTTGATAGTTTTTTGTATTACATTCATCGGGTATCACGAACAGGTTGCATCACTGCGAAGGAGCTTGGAACTGTTATGCGATCCCTAGGGGAGAATCCTACGGAGGCCGGCCTCCAGGATATGATAAACGAGGTAGATACCGATGGTAATGGAACCATCGACTTCTCCGAGTTTCTGAACCTCATGACTAGGAAGACGAAGGACACTGTCTCTGAGGAGGAGCTGAAAGAGGCTTTCTGTGTTTTCGACAAGGATCAGCATGGATCCATTTCGGCTCCTGAGCTGCGACAGGTGATGACAAACCTTGGAGAGAAGCTGACTGATGAAGAATTTTATGAGATTATCAGGGAGGCTGATGAGGATGGTGACGGACAGGTTAAATATGAAGATTTTCTCAAGATCATGATGGCTAAATGATGTACCTTCTTCCTCTTACCATCCTAGAAAACCTTTACTTAGATGTTGGTCATTTTCTTTCAAAAAAAATAAAAAAGCAAAACGGAAAAATAACTGTGCTCTGGATTTCTAGCTTCTCTGTTTATATTTATATTTAGGGCATTAAGTTGGTTTAAGCCCCTCAAATGGTCAGTAGATCTTTTGTAATGATTGTGCTATTGTCATTATGTATATTGGAATTAAGCTCTTTTGAACTGCTATTCTATAAGTTTGCTTTCCTTGTTGTCCACATCCACAAATATAAGTAGTCGAATACTTTTGTTTGAATTGATATACTATTAGTAGCTTCTGGTAATACAACTCAAGCCTTGTTACTGACTTACACTGAGAGACTCGGAAACTAAAAAGGATGAGATAATAAGGAATATTATAAACTGTGCCGACACAAATTGGGTCCATTGTATAATTCGGACAAAGCCCACCAATGAAATATGTAAGAAGCCCACCGAATCCAATCAAATAGGTCAAAGTCAAAGGGAAGGTTCCGCGTATTGCTCCGCTCGTGCAAGAAAAACTAATATGCCAATACATTTCCAATTATAATTATTACTAAATGTAATATTAAAAGATAGGCCATCTAATATATTAATTGATAGTGAGCTTAAATTGGTAAGTAGTTAGCAAGAGTCGATAATGTGAATCAAACTAACAGTTATAATGGTAGGAGGTTAATGTCCCATCATCTTAAAATGATATGTTGTGTAATTTTATAATTTGAATTTAATGAAATTGGATAAAATAATTTATAAAGTTAATTCACAATTGATTTAATTTCGAACTTATATAGCTTATAATTATATTTGTCATGGGAATCATGAACTAATATTTGATATGAATTTATACTGGCATAATAGTCAACTTAACCTAGCTAGCTATGATATGTTAGACTAATTAAGTAACCTACATCAACATCAGAAATCAGAATGTTGATAATTATAACTAAGTTTCGTGCCACTTAACTTTTTTTTTATTAATGAAAACATCAAATTTTATGTTACATTACAATATTTTATTGTTCCCTTTATCATATATTATGTTGTAAATGGAGTAGTGTTGTTTTGACGGATCGGAATAAATTTTTAAAATCATTTTCTTACTTAAATTACACATACTTTTCTTTTCTTTTTCCGGGCGTGCTTCCATGTTTTTTTTGACATTATCAAGATTTTTTTTATATACCCTGCCATTATTAACTAAAGAGACGTTTCTCATTTCGAATATTCAAAGTTTAACAAAAAAAAAGGTGTAATTTTCAAAGTAATATAATTATAAAACATGGAATTTGGAAACACTCAGGAAAGAGAAAAGAAAAGTAAGTGTAAAATAAGTAAGAAAAATGATTTTTAAATTATCTCCACTTCTAATTTTTAGTTATTCACAGTTGCAATTCCACACAAGATATTCGGCCTTTTCTTTGGTAGAATTGGGAAAAGAGCAAATAAAAGAAATTTACTAAATTACTCCATCCGATTAAACTAGCTTGAGTCATATTTTTTTAAATCATCCCAATTAGTTTAAACTAGCTTGAGTCATATTTTTTTAGACCGTCCCAATTAGTTTGAGTAATTTTTTTTAGTACATTTTTGTTATATATAAAAATTTAAATAATATATATTCGTATCATCATTTTATACTTCGGTTGGTACGGAGGGAATATGAAATTATGACCATTCGATAAAAGAAATGCAGTGAAATATGATAATTAACGAAATTAATAATACTGTTTTCTTTCCTGAGAAAAAAAAATAGTTGGTAATAATATCTTCGAGAAATAATTTTAAATTACACCAACTATAGTTATTTTCTTAATTTTAAACACGAATTATTAAACATTTTTATAAATATACGAACTTTATCACTTACTCAATTTTTGACATAACGTTGTCTTTACACAAAAATTGAAACTGACATGACACAACTTATCTGGCATGAATTTTTTAAATTATTTAAAATATATGAACTTTTAACATTATATCAATTTTAACATGAACTTTAGTATTTACTCAATTTTTGACATAAAGTTGATTTTATACAAAATCGGGACTTATAATGTGAATTTTAAATTATTAATATTTTTGCTTTACTTCAATTATTAATTATTGAGCATTTAAGAATATATCTTATTCACGATTATTAAATACAAATCGAATATTTTACGGCGTTGTATTACACTTCTGCTGCCCCAGCGTCTGCCTCAACTTCCCGAGCACGTCCCCGCGCGATTACGGAGCCGCCGCATAAGGTTGTAAACGAATCGAATCAAATCAAATATTTTATATTAAAATTAGATTCGTATTCGACTCGATGTAGATATTCGAATTATTCGATTCGATTCGAATATTCGTTTTTTTTTTATAAATATTTATATTTGATTTAAAATTCACGTCATAAGTCCCGATTTTGTGTAAAATCAACTTTATGTCAAAAATTGAGTAAGTACTAAAACTCATGTTAAAATTAATATAACGTTAAAAGTTCATGAATTTTAAATAATTCAAAAAACCGTCAGATAAGTTGTGCTATATCAGTTTCGATTTTTATATAAAGTTAACGTTATGTCAAAAATTGAGTAAGTGATAAAGTTCGTGTATTTATAAAAATATTTAATTATTCATGTTAAAATTAAGAAAATAACATATGTCTTAAAATCATTTCCCCTAATATCTCCCTTTTTTTCCAATTAAAATAAAAAAATTAAGGTAATTAATAATAAAGCTGTTTTTGTACTTGAGCTTTCCTACAAATACGAGGTCTTCTCGTTCTGGCTTCAATCATCTCCGCTTTCCTCTTCCATTTCAAAACCCAGAAATCAACAACAGAAATAAATAATCCTTGAAATTGTTCCCATTTGCAGGCGGAGGAATGGCGGATCAGTTGACCGACGAACAGATCTCTGAGTTTAAGGAGGCTTTCAGCCTCTTCGACAAGGATGGCGATGGTGCGCAGCTCCTCTTCTTATTCCCCTCTTTATTTGTTGTTGTTGCGTGTTCTCTGATTATTCATGTCCTTTTTGCTTCTCTTTTTTGCGCTTGTCATGTGGATTTGATTTTTTGCACGGATCTGATTGATATTGTATATTTCTGATATGTTTGGTCCGAAGTATGGCTGCACATTAGGTTAAATTGATTGCAAATCTTGGGTCAAAATAGCAAATTTATGCATTTTCACCTTCCTTTTGTAGTTTGCTGCATAAGCCCAAAGAAAGTTATTGTTTTGGGAAATTCAATGTTTATGACTTTTTGAGAGTTCAATTTGTTGGTTTTGACATCTGATCGTCGATTGTGATTGAGCTCTACCGTAGTGTTCAAGTCTCAAACGTGATCGTGTGATTAGTTTAGGTCAATATTAGATCTACTTCATTAATTTTATAGAGTTAGGTTAATTTTTCATTGTGGATTTTAATATTGTAACCGAACCCTGTTGGTCAGTTTGTGCAAGTTCTAAGATAGTAGATTTAAAAAAAATAATCCATTGTTGAATGAACTAATCTTCATGTAGAAGTCCCAACTTGGGATTCTGCTCATACTATCACTCTAGCGGTCTCATTCGTACTTTCATCTAATAGGTTGCATCACCACAAAGGAACTTGGAACCGTTATGAGATCTCTGGGGCAGAATCCCACCGAGGCTGAGCTCCAGGATATGATCAATGAGGTGGATGCTGATGGTAACGGAACCATTGACTTCCCCGAGTTCTTGAACCTTATGGCCCGGAAAATGAAGGACACTGACTCAGAGGAAGAGCTGAAAGAGGCGTTCCGTGTGTTTGACAAGGATCAGAATGGCTTCATCTCTGCTGCTGAGCTGCGTCATGTGATGACAAACCTCGGAGAGAAGCTGACTGATGAGGAAGTCGATGAGATGATCAGGGAGGCTGATGTTGACGGTGATGGACAGATCAACTACGAAGAGTTTGTTAAGGTGATGATGGCTAAATGATTTGCTCGACCTCTAATAAATCCGTACAATACTTTGTCTAAAAATTTGGAAAAATGAACAAGGAAAGGAATGGATGAAGAGGTTGGCAAGTGTAATGGTTTCCTAGATTCTTTTTCGTTTTCCCGTTTTTATGATTTTGAGTTTGTTGAATATTTAATGATCTTTCGTTGTGTTGACTATCCTTTCTGATATATGTATTTGACTCCTTATTTGCAGCAATTCTAGTTTCCCTACCACTCCTTGTAACCTCTTTTGCCATGATTGTTGTTCAAACATGAATTTATCAATTTTTCTCGGGGCTCTGATTATCTCACTAGACCCTTTACTCTGTTATTGATTGGGGTGTTTATACTCATTACTAAGGGCTTTCATTGAATCAATGAGCCTCTGTTTATGTGTAAGAGGATCTAGAATGCTTGTTAGATAGCCTTAAAGTCTAGGAGTAGGATTTCCATACTTCTTTGCACGGCCATAACTGCTTGCTTTGCAGGACTTGTGTCGTTATCTTGTAGATATCATTATTAGGTTTCCTCGATTTGTTTATTTATGTGCTTCCTTTGAACAACACGACACTGGCTCGCTTCACAGCATATATCATAATAAGGGTTACTGTGAGGACTCGGTTAACAATTTTGTGTGGAGATGTGATTATTTGGAGTGTTTTTAGAAGGGTTTCATTGAATGAATAGCACCTTTGTTTCTCTATCACTGGCTTTACCATACTTGGATTTTCTTGCAAAATAGGCCTCCAGTTGTAGCTGAAATCTCCAATATTCTTATTTATCTTCAAGTTCATGTGAAGTAAGAGCTCCATATTTTTGAAGAGTTGTTGAAGGGACTTATTAAAAAGATAAGATTTTGCAACAAATCAAAGTATATAGGTAGTGTTGTTTTGCCATATCTCTAGGTGACCTCACATGTGCCTTCTTGGAATTCATAGTTTCGTTATCAACTGTTTTATTAGCAACTGTTCTATAGTATTAATGATATATCTTTCGAAATTGAGCCTAAAAATACAGTATTTGGCAATTACCAATCTCTGCGTTTTGAAAAAATCAGAGTCCAAGAACAGAGACCCATGCCATCACCAACAAGGGACATTTCTACCTTTAATTGTAAGGCTTACATTAATAACCTTCAATATAATACAATTAATGTTATCAACGATGCCTCACCTTAAGTTTTCAAAAGTGAAATTAATATTTTGTACAAAAATGATGTTTTGACCTTTTGAATTATTTGAAAAATAAATGATGTTTGAATATTTTTTCAATTATAAACTTGTTTAATTATAGAAGTTTGTTCTTTATTTCCTCTCTATTCTCAATATTTTAATGTATCTTTCATTGTTTCACGCTTAAAGTTACTCCATAGGAGGAGGTTCACGCATTATTTTATACACTAAAATAAGAAAGAATTTTTTTTTTATTAATAATTCTACATAAGCTAAAAAACATCATTTTGAAAAAAATATGAGGAATACTAATTTTGCTTTGATCGGTAAGTACATGAAATATAAAGCTTACGCACACATGACTAGGGCTGTCAAAATTTACCGAAAAAATGGTATACCGTACTTACCGTACCGAAAAATACCGAATATAAGGTATACCGAAATTTTTGGTAAGGTATCATACTACTTTTAGGTAAGGTAAAAGTATAATTTTTCCAAATACCGAGGTATACCGTCATATACCGTACCGCGGTATATACCGAAAAAATTGGTATATACCGTTATTTTGGTATATATATATATATATACACACACACACACACATACACATATTTATAATATTACATGTACATATATATTCGATTTGAATTATAAGAAAATTATTTATTCATAAATTATGAATTATAATTAATAAATATGAATGACAAACTACAAAAACATGTGAATTTATTGATAATTAAAAAGATTGAACAATAACTTATATACTACTTATTAACTTAAATAATAACGATAAACTAATATATATATATATATTGTTACATAACTAAATAATTATGATATAATTAGGCGATCTATTAGTTACTAAATATAATATAAGTTGTAATATATAATTAATGAAAATATATTATTATTTTTATAATATATCATACATAAATGATCAAATTAATTATAATTATATGCCTAAATCTAGTTAATTAGTTATATGAAAATACAATAATATAGTTAGTTAATATATGGTAATTAATTATATGATATTAGTGGTTTATCTCATAAATTATGTTATTAAAAAATAATACTTTATGTTTTTTTATATGTTAGATCTTGTTTAAAGTGATTTTCATTATAAATAAATTCTGGTATATCGCAAAAAAAAGGTATATCGAATTAAGGTAAGATATACCAAAAGTAAATAAGTTTTGGTATACCATGTAAAAAAGGTTACCGAAGTAAGGTAAAGTATACCGAAAATAAGATAAGGTATATGTATGTAAAAATGTCATATCGAAAGTAAGGTATACCGAAAAGTATGGTAAGGTAACGGTATGAAATTTTTCATACCGAAGGTAAAGATAAGGTATAAAGTATGACAATTTTAGTAAGATATACCGTACCGTAACACCCCTACACATGACTCAAATTAATTTGAAACTTTTGATATCACACATATATACAAATTAACATTTTATTACTAGATCTATACATACTCAATCAGAATCACATCATAATCGAACCGTATTTAGTGATTTTAAAGAGATAAATTTATCATCAACACAACTTATATAAATAGAATTCCTAGTTAAAGTGAAGGAAATTATTAAAGAAATGATTACAAAATTTTCCTTATCATTGCAAAAAAGACTAATGAAAAAGAGTGCGAACATTAATAAATAAGTGGATCGAAGATGCATTTAACCTCCATAATATTCTCTTCTCTCCAATTAAGTATTTCATTTCAGTGGAAGACACGGGTACAAAGGGTTACAAATTAAAAACGTAAAAAAGATGCATGGTTGATTGGTAGGGGAAGCATGAACGAGCTAGCTAGCTCATAACAAGCTCGATCCCACCCTTATTACACAATATAAACTTAACGCTAGCTGGTGCATACAAACACAGACACACACACACAAAGGGTAGCAATGGAGGTAGAAGAGTATTTCATTATTATATATATAATATAGCAACGATGAGGTAGGTGTCAAGTCTGCAGGATGAAGATCGCATTAGCAGAGATGCGGAGGACCCCATCCACCAAGGAGCGGGTAAAGTCGATTAGGGCAGAGAGCACTCCGTCTGTGATGTTTAGGGAGGAGCACAGTACTGCTGAGCCCAACGGAAGGTTAGTGGTGACGTTGCACGGTATTTTTAGATTGACGAGGTTGGTCACATCTATTATCAAACTCGACGCGTTTGCAAGACTAATGGTGAAGATACCGTTGATGTTGGTGATTCCCCTCCCCAGTAACGTCAGTGCGCCGCTGCCGGAGCCGACCCCGGTGCTGCAGCTCATTAAAAGCTCCACCCCCGGAAGGGGCGGCCCTCCGAGGCAGTTTCCGGTGGGGGTGCAGCAAAGAGAACCGTTCACTCTTATCGAACTCAACAATTGGGCGTGGGCGAGAGGAGTGGCGCTCACAAAGAGAAGGAGAGCCACTGCCAACAAGGCTGGAACTGTAACTGGAACTTGGTTGTTACCCATTTTAGGCTAGCTCTTTGATGATAGCAATTCTATATGTGTTGCGCTTTTATGATTTTAATTTCATGTGTTTCATTCTATGGGAGTCTCCCCCAGCTATTTATAGTTATTTTTTGCAACTTGCAAGTTTGGAGTAGCTAGCTAGCTAGCTAGGGCTAATTAGGTTAGGCTGGCTGGGTTTCTCGATCTACACTACGTTTGATTTTTATCAATACTCAAAGTCAATTTCCTTAATTTTAATTTGGTATCGTAATTATTTTAATAATGGCATATATTAATATAGATCCATTTGAAGGCAATTGATCAGCAGCTCTGTGTATGATTGTATCCACCAATTCCTGCATTGTCAGACTCTGATTGTTATTGTTGAAGCTTACAAAATTAATTTCGAAGAAATGCTTGAACTTTTTTTTATCATCGTTACCAATTAAATATTTTGTTTAATATTCTCGCGAGATGACTGGCCTTCCTGAAAAATGAGAAGATATTCTCAAATAGCATTATATCTCTACTGTCAACGAAATTGTTATTCATTTTTTGATTTTACTCCATCTACGAAATTGTTGTTTGATTTAATTTTGATATATATCATTATTGGTAAGTGGACTATTTATTCAATAAAAATAACTCAATTAATAATAATAAAGTAAGTGAAACAAAAAATCTACTCAATACACATTAGTAACATTTAAAGTTAATTCAATTATTTTTTAAAAAGAGTACTAAATCAATTAAATTGAATAACAATTGTGGATAAAGCAAATACATTAATAACATCATAATGTTGATTGAGAAAAGGGAAATCTGACTTTTCTTTTTTTGTATTTGTGGAAATCACACATATAGAGCAACTCCAGCCTAACCCTACTTAGCTACTTCCAAATCAAGCTTAATTTCAACTTGCAATACATGCATAGAGTTTTCTAATCTTCATTAAGTCTATTGAAGAAGGAGGAGCATGCAAAAACAATTATAACTAAATAGGAGTGATTCCTATACTTGAAATACACCATCTAAGGAAGTTACAGAAACACACACATATATATACTACAACAAGTTCCGGTAATGTTTGTAGTGGCCATAGCTTCTCCTCTTTGCCGCCGCCATTCCCTTGGCCCAAGGCCAAATCATTTCAGACCCATCGGGTTGAATGCGGCACCTATCGGCATTGATGCCGGGACTGCCCTCACGGGAGTGCCTGTAAGTCTCCTATGCAATATCGGCGGCAACACATACATACCAAATGAAGTATCTTACAGTGATCAACCTTGAAGGTTAAATTTACAGTAGAGTCTGATCACTTCGGTTACATAATATCGCTAAGAGCACGCTATAAGATTAGAATGAAAGCATAAGTGTTCTAAGATCTGAAAGCTTGAGAGCGATGACAAGATTGAGAGAGTCGAGAGCGAATGAAAGCTTAGTAACCGGTGTCTTAAAACGTTTGAAGTAGCGAGGCATTTATAGGACACTCTCAAAAATATATTTGTTGTGATTGAGAGCGGCGTCCGTAGCATTTGAAATTATTCCCGTTGAAGTCGTCGTCCTTTTTATCATTTTTGGTGTCTGCAAATAAGGATTTGGTTTACCTACTTTGAGATATTTTCCAGAAATAGAAACACTTATAGGAAGTGGTTGACTAACCCAGTAGCTAGATTCCAATATAGCATTAACTTTAGTCTACCTTTATAAATATTTCCCGATATATATATTTTTTTCAATATATCAAAGTGACCTAAAATTGTTATTTAGTGATATTGTTTGAGAAAGCAATCAAAACTGATATTTATGTACGTGCCCCATTATATAAGTTGATGCCAAGATCTCTCGTTTTAAATTCCTAGGAAAATATTTTCAGTTTTTCTAATTCTAGTATTGCACCCACTGCCATGCACAGGGAGTCAATTATTTAAAATTAATATGTGATAATGATAAAAAAAATGATTATATAATACTTCATCTATATCAAATTAAATATGCATTCCATTTTTTGAATTGTAAGAGTTTTTTTTTAATGAGATCTGAATAAGGTAAGTCTCCAAAAATTCACAAAAACAATAATGACATTCAGTCAGATTTAAATAAGGCGCAACTTCTTCTTCCTATTATCATGATTTTTTATTTTTTATTTTTATTTTTTTTAACAATGAATCATCATTTTTTCTTGAGTTTGAACTCTAATAACATTTGTTCAGATTTTATAAACTTTTATTAGGTATTTCTAAAAGGTTAACCTAAACTTTTTAATTTCAAAATCTTTTAATTTTGCATTTTATTAAATAGAAAATTGTTTCAAGTTTTTATATATTAAAATATAGAAATCTTTTCATTGTAATTGTATTTTTTTATTAAACAATTACAAATTGTAATTTGGAACGATTATTTTGTTTAAATTATTGATAAAATGGCACATAACAATAGTTTAATTTTAAAAATCATATTGTATACTTAGTTGTATGTACATATATTTCTTATATTTTTATATTATATATATATACTGCAAATATTCATCTTCAAATATTAACGTTTAAGATTTTTTTAATAATACTATTGATGCACGTATTAATTATGAATTGAAACTTTACATTTGATATCATTATTTTTCTATGCTCCATACTCCATTTTTATTTGTGAATGAAGCTACATAATATATTTGCACGAGTTGAAGATGTATGAATATTTATAAGTGTTTTGATTTAGATCCCAATACCTCCTCTGAAAGATGTAATAAGTCAAAAATTGAAATTTCTAGTATTTTGTCTAAGAATTCAAATTATAGGGAATTCTATTTTTCAGGTACACTGGAGGACGGACATTACTGAAGATTCAATTCATTCCAAAACTGAAGGACCACTATACTGAAGTTTGTCATGAAGTTTTGAAGTTGAAGTTAGAAGCTAAAGTCTCCTTGCCACTGAAGCTCGACCTAAAGTACTGCACTGAAGTCCCAATCTAAAGTTTCCACTGAGTGACAGTCTACTCCATAAGACTTACCACTTTTGACAAAAATCTCAGTAGGAAAAACACAATCTTGTTGCAGACACCAAAAATGGCAAAACGGACGAAGACTCCAACGGGAAGAATTCAAATGAAGCTCTATCTCACAACGAATACATTCTATGAGAGAGCTATATATACACCGCTGCTTCAAACGCTTCAAGACACCAGTTACCCAATCTTACAACTCGCTATCGTTATCATCACTTAATTCTCAAGCTTTCAAGCTCTCACTCAAGAACAGTCAAGCTTTTAGATTTCATTATCCAGTGTTCATATTTAGCGATATACTTGTAACCGAAGAATAGTTTAGCATTAGATTAAGTTCGAAGCTAGAAGTGATCAGATATATTGTCTATCTAACTCCTTGTGGTTGATCACTGTAAGACTATTATCTCTCCATTAACTTGAAAAACCTCGACTAACATCGAGACACGTGGACGTAGGAGTTTTTATCTCCGAACCACGCAAACCAAATCCTGTCTCTCTCTCATTTACTTTCAGTATTTATTATTCATTGTTTATCATACTTTGAATACTGATTAATTGAAAAGAGAAAGATTGCATTAAGTTTTCTGAACAAACGAGTAAGATTTAAAACCACTACATTCCGCACAACACTTAAGATATTAGTCCATCAGTCAAACACTAAGTGTAGACTGAATGATTGCTATCTAAAATATTCAACTCTTACTAAGTCCCTCCCTTCAGTACAGGAGATCACTCAAAGCTTTTAATTCCAAAAATTATTAACTGGTGTATTCCCCCCCATACACTAATTAGTATACTCGTTTCGAGACCAACAATGTACTTCGTACTTCCTTCTTGAAAATCTTCAATAAAAGAAAGTATAAATTAGTTCAATACTGTTAGATAAAATAAATAAATTTTGCAATGTAAAATTTTGCAGGGCGAGAGATAATTGAATTGGACTTATTAATGTGCGTGTGTGTATACATATATAATTAAATTAGTCTTTCCGTCCACCAATATTTGCTACATATTTCATTTTCGGTGATTGAATCATTGACCTCATGTAAAATAGACAAATTTTGTTTTCATCTGAGCTAGCTAGATAAGACATTTATGCATGAAAAATTCAATTATTAAACTTAATATAATATTATTTTTTTTATATATAAACACTTAAAATTCTAACTAGTACTATTTTTACTTGATTTAAAAAATTATTAAAATTATTATTATTAAACTTTAAAATTATTATAGAAGACATTAATATTTTTTATTTGATTTATACAACATTTTTTTTACATAAATTTCTAAAATATTATCTTGTTGTACATGTATATTTGTTAATAATATTAATAATTAATAACTATTAGTTCATGATATGTATAAAATTGTAAAAATTAAATTTAACTTTTATATAAATTTTATTTAAATATTCATATTCATATATATTGAAATATAATAATATATTTATATATATTACGGGTTATCCGATTTTTTGAAACGGTTCAATCAGTTGAACTAATGAACTAGTGACCCTTTTACGAGACTGATTCGATGACCGGTCCGATTTTTAAATCATTGTTCAAATCATGATTTTTAGGTGCGTGCATGGCATGTATGCTTATTTTATTGTGCTTGCTTATATGTAACCTACATACTCTTCTCCTTAAATCCCTTCATTTCATTCTAAGTCACAGATACAGAGAGTGACAAATTGAAAAAGGTTGGCTGTGGAAGCACGAAGGAGCTCATCACCATACAAAGCTATATATTTCCCCCAAGTTTCTTCCTACATTTTCTTTTAAGTCCGTCTATCAAGTTTCTTCCCACTTTCTTTCTATTTTTGGACTTTCATTTTCCACTCACAATATCTTACACATCATCTAATTTTCGTGGGACCTATTCTTTACTAACTACATTTTACTATAACTTTACTCTTTATCAATTAAGTCAACATATTTTATTAAAATTCGTGCCGGATCAAAGTGAGAACATCTTTTGTAGAATGTAGACGGATGTAGTATTATTTTCACGCCCACTAACACACAAAAAAGTAGAAGAAGAGTGATGAGTTATTTTATATTATTAGACATATATAGCATCGATTAATGAGGCCTCAAGCAACAATCTAGACATTTACGAAGAAGGAAACCGAGGCAAAACCAAAGAGTCCAAAGACCGGCAAAACGAGTGTGCTGAGAAGCGTAGGTAAGCCGAGGAGGAGGCCTGTGGCGAGGTTGAGGGTTGGGCACGTTACTTGGCTCACCGGAAGGTTAACAGTGACGTTGCATGGTAGTTTTCCATTGAGGAGGGTGCTGTTCACATTCATTAACAAACCCGACACGTCAGTAAGATTAAGGGTGAAGGCGCCGTTCAGGCTGGTGATCGCATTTCCCAGCACCGTCAGATTGCCGCTGCCGGAACCCATGCCGGCGTCGCAGCTTATCCCGACGACCACCCCCGGAAGGGGCGGCGCCCCTCCGGAGCAGCTTCCGTTGGGCGAGCAACAAAGGAAACCGGTTACTTGTACCGCATCCAACACTTGGGTGGTGAGTTGGGCATGAGCGGGAGGGGTCGCCGTGGCCAAGAGGAGGATAGCCACCATGAACAAGGCCGGAGCTTGGTTCTTACTCATATTTTTAGGTTTTGTGTTTCTTTCTTTGATTTATGTGTTTTAATTCTCTAATTTGCTGTATTTGGATGTATGGAAACTATTCCTATTTATAGTCTTTAATTTTCCTAAGAATTGTAAGAATATTGAAGGTAACAAGTATTTTGCCATTTGCAAGCTAGTCTGGAGTAGCTGCTAGGGTTTGGCCGGTATTGCTCTATCCAATATTATAAATACTAAAAGTCAGATTTCTTTTTTTTTCCCCCACTAATTAGATGGAAATTAATTTCCTTAATGATCTTGGAACCTTAATTCATTAACCTTAGAAATTATTGTGTCAATACTTAACTTCTTACATTTCTAGTGTGTTGCTTTCTTGAGATCTTTAATTTGATTCGTTGTTAATTCATCGTGGTTCTTTACTTACCCCTACTTTTATTATAATTAAAAAAGTTGTACATATTAATACGATTGATTAATTAGATGTGTGTGCATGCTTTGCGGGGCGGATCCATAGTATGACTGTTCTGGACTTCAGTACGGTCCAAATTCAAAATTTTTAGTTATATATGTACATTTTTAAGATTTAATACATCATTAGTCCATTTCAAAAATTTTATGCATGTATAAAATACAATGTTTTGAAAATTTTATTTTTCACCCTCATAATACAGATTAGCTAGCTAGTTAGAGTTAGGCTGAGTTTGCTCCACATGTGATTTTCAATAATACACACACATATATATATATATCTTTCCTTTTTCTTAATTAATTAGATTAAATGTCAACTATATATATATATCTTTCCTTTTTCTTAATTAATTAGATTAAATGTCAACTAGCTTCCACAATAATAGGAGTGTCATAATTTTGCGAACAAATATGTTAATTAATTTTGCGAACTATTTGAAATTCATCGTCTCATTAAGATTAGGTTTGAACAAGTTCGTAAAATAGACGAGAAATTATTTTATATTATTATTTAAAATATAAATTTTAATATATATATATATATTGACATATATATCATATAATTTTTTTTATTGAAAATATGATAATCTATTTATAAATGATATAAATTATTAGAAGTAAATGTTATTTACCGTAATTTATCTTATATCGAATGTGTTGGTGAAAAACTACATTACTTTATGTTTTAATAATATAATTGCAAATTCGTGTAGCTTGAAAAATTATATCATTGCAAAATATATATAAATGATACATCAAGACTCATCTTGTGTAAAATTTATTGGTTCATAATCAAATTATGTCGTAATTTTAAAATATGATTTAATTTATTAGACTCTTTATTCGTTTGAAATTTAATTATTTGACCAAATTATTAATTTTTTCATATAAAATATTCAATTTAACAATTCAAATAATTAATATTATATGCACGAAAAATTATGTCGTTGGTGGATATCGATTACGAAAGTCTGGATAGTAGCTATCTATATCCATAATCGTGAGAGTAAGGATGACAATTTAGAGAAACATTTGAGATTCATGGATAGCTTTGGCGTCTCTCTTCCATAGGTACTAGTTTAGATAGTAGTTATCCATATTCATAATCTTGCTTAAAGTTCCAACTGCTTGGCGTCTCTCTTCCGACGCTATATCAGTATCCAGCTAACCTTAAAAATTCTAAAACCCTTCGTCCATAAAAATTGTTACTCTTTAACTTGTCAGGTATCTTTAAAAAGTACTACTAGTTTGATGTAGTATGTATTAAGTAAAATAAATGGTGTTGATTACTTCTTTTTTCAACCATGGGAGATTTTCTTCAACAAGATCTCTCCCATATAATTACATATTTTTGAAACCGTAAATGAACTATTTCCAACACGATTACAATTGAGAATCGAATCGTCATATACAATTACAATTTCTGAAATCGCCGTAGAGTTGGATTCAAATTATTTCTGTTGGTTTAAACCCCTATAGTTGTTATTTTCAATCGTGATGTCTAAACTCAAAACTAGAATCAGGATTTAATAGGATTTGGATCGCATAACATAATAGATATATAGATAAGCCCACTCAAGGTTGGGCTTCAGAGTTCTAGACGGGCCCGATAACACATGACATCCAGGCCCTAAGCCCGATAAGCCCAAAGACCTAGAACTAAGTTCACTATTTGGGCCCAGATAATGCCTATATATATTTTTGACTATCTAACTTGGTATATTTACTTTTCACTTGCCCAAAATCAAATATAAGATTATTGTAATATGAATTTGTTTGATACCGATTATTTGTGGAGGGCAATAAAAGAGAAGGAGAAACACTAAATCTTGCAAATAAATTTATTGGAAATATAATGTATGATTTTGTGCGATTTGCGAGATAAATTGGTGCGCGTTGCACTCAAATAAGGTACTTCTGATCTTAAAATTTCTTCATTATCTTATTTAGTTTTAAATGGATGTTTATTCACTTTTAGTGATCATACAAAGATCGGTGTGCTAAGTGGATGAGATTTATCAATATAAATTCTTTCTAAAATGTTCTTTATATGTTGATTGATGTACCAAAATTCGTTATGCGAAATGCTCGATCTGCGGGCCGATATAAAAATTTATTTTACCCAAATCTTTCATTTCAAACTCCATCTTTTAGCATGAGTTAACTTCCTCAACTTTTCGCTTGTTCCAATTATGTTTATATCATCAATATAGAAATAAACGATACAAAAATTATTTTGTGACTTCCTAATAAATACACAAGGACACACATAATTGTTTATATATTCTTTTTTAAAAGTAATTCACTTAGTCGTTTATAACACATTTTCCCCGACTATTATAGACCATACAATGACCTTTTTAATTTAGCATTATACATTGCGACTTTCCTTTATCTTTAATTTGGAAAGTTTACATCTATAATGAATTTTCATTAATATATCAATATCTAGAAATTCATATAAATATGCGGTTACAAACATATTTTGTAGATCCAACAATAGTATGTATAGTTACACTTTCTCACTATATATCAACGAGAGAAAATCTGTGTCATTCATGTTGTAAATCTTAAATGTAATGTTAGTCCATGCCGGTTCGATCGATCCTGTTGATTGTTTGAGCTTTTAATCTCTTTCGATTAACATGGGCTTACGTGTGTTAGTTTATTGTTCAATAGAGCCTATTTAAGAGACTAATTTGACCTCATTAATGAAATATTCTCCTCGTCGTCTGCAAATTAAAAACAAAAATAAAAAGCAAAATATGACAAAACTTGAAATAAATGAAGATGCAAGCATGTAATTAACTATACCATAATCTTCTTCTCCTTATTTCATTAGATGACAGAACATAATTAAAGGGTTACAAATAGAGAAAGTAATTAGTTAAGAGGAAGCTATATAATTTCCATGCAAGCACCATATATATATGCATATGATAAGTATGTTATATATGCATGCATGGTTGCTTCCTAGCTTTCCTCATATTTAATTTCTTATATATGCTCATGCAACTCTCAACCAATACTTATGAACGGCGACGCGGTGAAGATGTTAATGAATCCAGTCAGAAAGGAAAAGACGATGTTGGTAAACGTGGGAACTGCGATGAGGGTGTCGGTGACGGTGTTTATGACTGGGCACACAGTTTGGCTGATGAGGTTTGTATTAGCACTCACCACGCATGGTAGTACTGGGCCCCGCAGGAGGGTGGTGGGCGACAACGTCAACCCTATACTTATTAAGCTTGGAAGATTAAAGGAGAAGCTTCCAGTGACGGTGGTGGTGTTCTGGGCCACCGTTACTGTGTTGCCACCCATATTGCACAGGAGGCTCACCGGCACTCCCGAGAGGGGAGTCCCAGCGCCGGTGCCAGACGGACAGGTAAGTGTACCGATAACACGTGCTGGATTCAGGGATGAGAGGAGGGTACCGTGGGCCAACGGAATGGCGGCGGCGAAGAGAAGAAGAGCCACCATGAACATCGTCGGAGCTTGTTTCTCTCCCATTTTTATATGTATGTGTGTGTGAATTGTTGTTTTCTTGTGATATTAATTGATTTGGTGTACTTCAATGTATGAGAATCACTCCTCTTTATAGTTATTTTTTGCATGCCACTCATATTAATTGAAGGACGATTATAATTCTCCATGCGTATATTGCAACTTGAAACTAAGATTGATTTGTGAGCAAAGTAGTTAGCTAACAAGGGTTAGCTAGGCTGGGGTTGCTCTATTATGTGTGATTTCTATAAAAAGTCAGATTTCTCATTTCTTAATTTATATTTCATCCCTCCCCTTTTTTATGTCCATTAAAACTATGAGAATTTTTTTAGTTTAAGTTATGACATAAATAGCGGGACAAATGGACCATATTCCTATCCACTATTTGAAATTTGCACATAAATAGAGATGAAATTTTTTGTTAAAAATTATCATCTATTAGGGTCTTTTTTGTGTACACGACGTTGCAAAGAAAATGTGATCTATGAAGTGTGATGAAAAATATACATAATATTTTTCAAAATAATATCATGTTATAGTGTCATGTAAAAAAGAAACTTACGAAAAAAGAAAGAATTTTTTATTACCAAGGAATTGGTTTCCATTAGAAAATAAATAAATAATTTTATTAAAATTAATATTTATTACTAAGGGATTGATTTTCATTGGAAAATAAATAATAATTTTATTAAAATTAATTTATTATTACTAAGAGATACTATTTGGGAATCCTGATAAATTAATTTGACCGGCCTTCTTCTCCGTTGAGCAACCCTAATCTCACTCCAAACGTCTACCTCTTCGACTTCACCTTGTAGATATATATATATACTTTATGCAATTGTGTTACTTGATCTATAGGTAAAATATTTATTGGGCCATCAAAGGTCAAACGTCTGAAACCACTTGACTTAAATATTAAATAATTACTTTTTTTTAGCAACATGTTTACCTGTCACAAATTTAGTGACATTTTTATATTTAATAAGCATTGTTTGATAATAACATGCGACAAAATTAGTTACATCTTCAATTGTTATACATTTTATGACAAGTTCATTTTTTTTGCGACAGAGGGTCAATCTGTTTGGATCGTCTGTTTATTTATTTGCGCTTAAATTGAGTTGAATATTTTGGATTAAGAATTTATAGACCTAACCATGAACCTTCGATTTTTGGGCTAGGTGTTTATAATTTTTTAATATATATATATTATTTATAATTTTATATTTATAAATATAAATATGCAAAATTATAACAAAGAAAAAAAAGCACATAGTTATGAAATTCCAATAGAAAAATGTAATGATTTCGTAATAAAAATGTCACATAATTATTTTATAAGGCAATTGATTAATGGATGGGTATAATAAATATTTGCATAGAAAATTAAATAAGTTTTAGGAATATTTTTTTAATTTTTTATTCATTTAATCGAGTTCAGGATATTTACAATTCAACCTATTTTGGCTAAAAAAATATTTAGAATTATAAATTTTAATCATAACTCTCTTCGATTTAGAGTTGGTATTCTAGTAAACTCACCATTTTAGGCTAAATTCACATCTATAATAACATTTATAGTAGCTACTCATTTATAAAATATTAGTTATATTTAAAAATATCACAACGCTAGCTACTAGAATATTTTGTTGTAGTGATGATATGACCTCCATAATCTTATTCGTCTTATTAGAAAGTGAGATGAAAGTTACTTGCATGCAGACGATCGATGCATATAAGTATGTACACATTCATGCTTTCTTCTAACTTTTTATTTAGCGCATATAAGGTTGTGTATCTTTCACCCAATGCTTATGAACACCCCTGCTTTGAAAATGCTAGGGAGTCCAGTCGGCAAGGGAATGATGTTGCTGGAAAGCGTGGGAACGGCGACGACGATGTCGGTGACGGTGTTTAGGACTGGGCACATTGTTTGACTAATGATGGTTGTGTTAACCTTCACCACGCATTGTGTTGATATTGGTAGTACTGTTCCCCCCAAGAGGGTGGTGGGCAAAGACCCTATAGATTGTAATAAGTTGGGAACATTAATGTTGAAGGCTCCGGCCGCGTTGGTCGTGTTTTGCCCCAACGTCACTGTGTTGCCAAAGAAATTGCAGAGGAGGCTGACTGGCACTCCAGAAAGGGGTGTCCCGCCGCCACCGGCAGGGCAGGTTCCAGTGGCCGTGCAGCAAAGTAGGCCGTTGACTATTATCTTATTCAACGGTGGTAGTGGGAGGAGTTGGCCGTGGACCATGGGAGTGGTGGCGGCGAAAAGGAGGAGAGTCACCACCAAGGCACCAACAAAGGCAGGAGATTGCTTCTCAACCATTTCTATATATTATATTATATATATGTGTGTGTGTGTGTGTTGTTGCTTTCTTTGGATATTGATTTGGTGTGTTTCAATGTATGGGAATGAGGTCTTTCTATAGTTTTTATTTTCTTTTGCATCGCCCTCCCCTTCAATGAATTTAATGAATTAATAGTGTAATAATTGTTAATGCTATGGACTAAGTAGCTAACTAGGGTTAGGCTGGGGATCCTCTATTATGTATGATTTTTCCATAATATAATACTAAAAAGTCAGATTTCCTTTCCTAAATTTATCTGACTCATTATTTTCTTCTATAATTGCAGTGTCTAAAATTTACATTACAATAGATAATAAAGACAGTTAGTGTCAAATAAAAGTCCATGGTACTAGCTAGTGTGATTGCCGTTGAGTTGAGTTCTCCAATTTCTAACATTAATATTAATATATTTTCTTTAATTCGATAATATCTATAAGTAGTAAAGTTAAAAGTAAGACTTTAACAGTAGATGTTGATGCAATTAAGATAAAATGTAGCTAATCTTAAATATTATTTATTGTATAAAATTTCCCATTTTATAATAATTATATTAAATGGTGATATTTCACCATAACTCTTTATATATGTTTTGTGTTGTTAATGGAATATAGTTAATTATTTGCAGGACTTGTCCTTTCTCATGGGAGGCCATGGAGCAAGAAAATTGAAAAGGACAAAGAACTCAAAATTTATTTGAATATACGTAAAAGTTAAAATTTTGCATTAGTTATACATTTTCGTATAGTAACATTACAATTTACAACGAATTGTTTTGATATATAGTTAAACATTTTTAATGAATTGTGTCACTTATAAATGTATAGGGCTGCAAACGAGCCGAGCTGAGCCGAGTAGTGGTCTGCTCGGGTTCGGCTCGTTTAATATTTTACATGTTCGGGCTCGGGTTCGAGTTCGACTCGAACTTTAAATTCGTGCTCATGCTCGGCTCGAGATAAAATATTTGAGCTCGAGTTCGGCTCGTGTTCGGTTCGGACTTGAGCTCGAATTTGGCTCGTGAAAAGCTCGAGTTCGAGCTCGTTCCAAAATACATGATTTAAACATATATTCTTTTAACATTTCAAATGAACATAAACTAAAATGAAAATATAAGCTCGATTAGAGGTTCGATTAAGAGTTCGCGAACAAGCTCGATTAATATACGAGCCGAACATGTTCGCGAGCAAAACGAGTCGAATACCATATTGCTCGAGTTCGGCTCGTTAATTTAGTCAAGCTCGATTTCGGGCTCGAGTTCGGCTCGTTTGTTAACGAGTTCGAGCTCGAACGATCTTTTACCGAATCGAGCACCGAGTAAGTCCCGAGTAGCTCGGCTCGTTTGCAGCCCTATAAATGTATAATTAAATATAATTGTGAAATCAGATCATTAACTAGTGGCTATTGTTCATGTCCAAAAAAAGACGATTGAATAAATATGTGATATATTATGGTGAATTAATATTGTTTGGTATAAATAAAAGTGACACTAATGTTGTAGTAATGTAAATATTAACTAACAAAATAATTAAACAATATATACTTTTATCACTAAACCAGACAACAATATTACAATAGATTTAGTGTCACTAAAAGCCATATTTCCCTTTTCATAATCTATTTATTTTTGTGTCATTAAAATTGCCATATCGTCATGAATATTGCCATAGATAGAACGAGATCCTCCGCTGTCTAATAATATAACACATGTCATGATTATATATAGTTGAGAATTTAATCTATATATAAAGAAAATATATATTTTATATTTTAAATTATTAATTATATCATGCATGATTTTATCAATGCAATTGGAGATGCCACAATATTATAGAATAGAAGAATATATAGTAAAAGTGAAATGATTTTTCCTTTAATAATTTTATTAGTAATAACTGTATTTGCGGTTTTTTGTTTATAATTTTCAATAAATTCTAATTATTGTGTTTTAATCAAATATTGTTGGGAAATATTTTATAAGTGTTTTGATTCAGATCCCAATACCTCCCTTGAAAGATGTAGTAAGCCAAGTACTGAAATCTCTAGTGTTTTTGTCTAAGAACTCAAATGTTAGGGAGTTCTATTTTCAGGTACACTGAAGGACATCTCAACTGAAGATTCAAGACTTTCCAAAACTGAAGGACCTCTCTACTGAAGTCTGTCCTGAAGTTTTGAAGTTGAAGTTAGAAGCTAAAGTCAACTTACCACTGAAGTATCACATCTGAAGACTGCACTGAAATCTATTCTGAAGTCACCACTGAGTATCAGTCTACATCATAGGACTTTCCTTTTACGGCAAAGATCTCGGTAGGTGAGACACTATCTTTTTGCAGTCACCTAAAATGGCAAGAAAGTCAAAGACTCCAACGGGAAGAATTCAAATGAAGCTTCTCTCACAACGGATAAATTCTATGAGAGAACTATAAATACCCCGCTGCTTCAAACGCTTCAATTACCGGTTACCCACTCTCTACAACTCTCAATCGCTATTCTGCTCTCAAGCTTTCAAGCTCATTCTCTAGAACACTTAGCTTTCAGATTTTATATTCTAGTGTTCTTAGCGATAATATTTTGTAACCGAAGAGTGATCAGACTTTGTCTATTATAAGATCACTGTAAGATCATCTCCATTAAGTTGGAAACCCTCGACTAACATCGAGTACTCGTGGACGTAGGAGTTTTTATCTCTGAACCACGCAAACCAAATCCTGTCTCTCTCTCTCTCTCTCTTACTTTCAGTATTTATAATTCATTGTTTATCATTAACTGAATACTGATTAATTGAAAAGAAAAACATTGCATTAAATTTTTCTGAAACAAACGAGTAAGATTTAAAACCACCACATTCCGCACAACACTTAAGATATTAGTCCATCAGTCAAACACTAAGTGTAGACTGAAGGATTGCTATCTAAAGTTATCACTCTACTGAAGCTACCTCCCTTCAGTTCAGGAGCCACTCAAAAGTTTTTAACTTGTAAAAATCTGACTGGTGTATCCCCCATACACTCAGTTCACTCGTTTCGGGACCAACGTAACAAATATATAGTACATGTCATTTTCCGTAATACTTTTAATTATGGTGTTTTAATTAATAAGTACATTAAATATATATTGTGTAGAGGATATTCCATATTTAGTAATATCCCTAGCCTTTTATCCATATTTAATAAGTATCTAAATCAATATTCAAAAAGCTCAACTTATCCCATTTGGATTTGTGAATCTTCTATATACACTCATGAAGAGCAAATTAAGTTTCATTATCTCTCTCTCTAGCTCGTTATTGTCGTTTCAATTAATTATATAGTGAAAATCTCGAACATTATATATAATGTTAAGTAGGAGCTTCTCAATTCATATTTTAGCTCGAGAACATATGTGTCATATTTTGTCTCTTCAAAAAAGATAGTTGTACATGTATTAATTTCTTAATTATCAAGCCTCTCATATATATGAGAATAATTTGATCTCAATTGACGATGCAACAATTATCATTGTCGTCATCGCAAAATAACACGTAACAAACATGGAATTAATAATAGATGCATGCACGAAACCAACATAATCTTCTTCTCCTTTTATTTCATTTGATGACAGAATACAGAAAGGGTTACAATTAATTCAGAAAGTGAGAGATATATTTTCTAGGCAAACACGATATATGCATATAAGCATGTATGTGTGAATGCTTGCTCCCTACCTAGCTTTCCCATATTTTATTGTGTATGCATAAAGCCCAAAATTTTTAGTGTTTTTTAGTGTTATATATGTATATTTTTAAGGCTAAATACACTATTAGCCCACCCCAAAATTTTTATGTATGTAAAAAATATAGTGTTTTGAAAATTTTATTTTTTTAGCCCACCCCAAATACAACTTCTGGATCCGCCCCTATATATATATATATATATATAAAAGCATACACGAGACACACACACAAAAGGTAAAAAGGGGAGAAGAGTAACAGTACATGCATGTTATTCTTAGATATAGCGATTTCAACCAAGGTTTATGATCACCAACGCGTTGAAAATGCCAATGATTCCGCTCAGCAAGGAAAAGATGGTGTTGGTAAGCGTGGGGACGATGAAGAGGGTGTTGGTGACGGCCCTTAGGGCTGGGCACACTGTTTGGCTGATGAGGGTTGTGTTAACACTCACCACGCATGGTAGTACTGTTCCCCCCAGGATGGTAGTGGGCAATGACCCTATCGAACCTAATAAGCTTGGAATATTTAGGGTGAAGCCTCCGGTGGCGGTGGTGGTGTTCTGGGCCGCCACCACTGTGGCACCCTTGATATTGCATAGGAGACTCACCGGCACCCCGGAGAGGGGAGTCCCAGCACCAGTGCCGGAAGGACAGACAAGGTTACCGACGAAAATGGGATTTGAGCGTGGGCCAAGGGAATGGCGGTGGCGAAAAGGAGAAGAGCCACCACGAACATGGCAGGAGATTGCTTCGACTCACCCATTCTATATGTATGTGTGTTGTTGTTACTTTCTTGTGATGTTACTTGATTTGGTGTATTTAGTGTATGGGAATCACCCCTATTTATAGTTGTTTTTGCATGCCCCTTCTTTTATGAATTTAATTAAGAGTAGAATTCATGCATGCATATATTGGCATATCGCAACTTGAAGTTAAGCAATTGGGAGCAAGTAGCTTACTAGAGTTAGGCTGGGATTGCTCTATTAATTATGTGTGATTTCCACAAATACTATAAAAAGTCATAGTTACTTTTCTTAATCGATTGGATCTTTTGCTTCTATTACTAATACTAATAGTGTATAACCCGTCGAACATCCACGGCAAAATTATTTTACATTATAATTTATAAATATAAATTTTAAAATAATATATATTAACTAATTATAAAAAAAAATATTATTAAACATGCAATAATCTGTTTAAAGTAATATAAATTGATAAGTAATTTATCGTTTACATTGGTAAAAAATTACATTACATTATATTTTATTAATATAATTGTAAATACATGCTACTTGAAAAATCATATAAGTTGCAAAATATAATTGTTACATGAAGACTTATCACGTGCAAAATTTTTGGTATATAATACTATATCACTTTATGTTGTAATTAAAAAGACAATTTAAAAAATTGACTATGTATTTGTTTGATAAAAATCAATTAGTTAACCAAATATTCAAATAAATAATTAATGTTATATGTATGAAACTTATCTCATTGGTGAATCAAAATTAGGCATCACAATCAGATAAGACATGCATGAATAATGACTATTCATATTCATACACAGTATCATTTTAGTTTGTGTATATTGATATGGATAATTATTATTCTTACCCATAAAAATTATGCGAGTTATATCCGTAAAATTAGGGGTGAGCAAAAACCGAACCGAACCGGAACACCGAACCGAACCGATTAAATTTGGACGGTTTCGGTCGGTTTTTATAGGAATTTCGGTTCGGTTCGGTCCAAGAAATCCAAAACCAAAATTAATATTGGTCGGTTTCGGTTTTAGAAGAGTTTATTTTCGGTCGAACCGAACCGACCGAAATTAATATTAAAGAATTAATATTAAAGAATTAAAGAATTAATATTAAAGAATTAAACAGAAAGAACCGTCTGAAAACAGAGCTCCACAAATTCTCTGAAAACATAAAGAAACCCTAGGCGCTGCGCCTCGCTGCAATCATCCCTTCCCCGTCGGCCGTCGTCTTCCGTCCCCGTCGGCTGTCGCGTCTATCATTGTACTCCTATCCTCTCCTATTCCAAAATATTAATCGATTCAGAAGGAGCCCTTTTCAGTTTTCAACGCAGGTGAATACTATTTCCTTTCTTTCAAATCTCTTTCTTTATGTTACACTGACGGGCATTTTCTATATTTTTTCTTCTTTAATTTAAAGTTCACTTCATCTTATTCGCCTATTGTGCTGTTTTGTTTGTTGTAGGCTTGTTGCTAATGTTTTCACATTTTGATTGATTTCCTTATTGCTTTAATATGAATGTAGTAAGGTTAATTCATGAAGGAATTTCAATGTTGTTGTTGATGGATTCTTGTGTACTGCATTTATGATTTCTTGCAGTAAGCTTGCGTTAGTCCCAAAGAGTAGTGTTCACTGCCTTTCAGAATACTGCATTTCTGAATTACGCGTGCTTCATTAGTTCTCTCTTAAGGGTGTTAGTGTTTTCTTTTTTATGGTTCTTAGTTAATTATTATGTTGAATAGCAGGGATTAAATTTCTAATAGCACGGGTACTGCCTAATTTTTATCTACCATCCCATTACAACTATTCTCTGCTCTGTGTTCTTCATTGTTGTTCAAGGTGTAAACTTCA
>JAPKLX010000035.1:1845222-1938700 GCA_026898415.1 Leonotis leonurus | reverse complement strand
ACTTCAGTTGGAGACTTCAGTCTTCACTTCAGTGCAGACAATCAGTACTGGTCTTAGTTATATCTTCAGGTTGACCTTCAGTACTGAGCTTCAGTTTGGCAGGGACTTGGCTTCTTGCTTCAACTTCAAAACTTCAGGACAGACTTCAGTGGAGAAGGTCCTACAGTTTTGGGACAGCTTGAATCTTCAGTGGTCAGGTTCTTCAGTGTACCTGAAAATGAACAGAACTCCCTAACAAGTGAGTTCTTAAAACACTAAGATTCAGTATTGGACTTATTACATCTTTCAGGGGAGGTATTGGAATCTGAATCAAAACACTTAGAATATTTCCCAACACATTTGACGAATTATAATCGTCATTACCTTCATAACAATGAACAACAACTAATATTAATACTGAGAATTACATGAATCGTTCCAAACAAAAAATATGCTTTATATTTTCACAATCGTAGCAAACTTATATTACAGGTGCATTTCGAATTTATATATAATGCAATTATACTATTACAATAATGCATCTGTAATAAAAAAACAGAGTATGATTTATGAATGATGCAATTACACGTCTAAAAACATAGCCAAACTTCAATTTCAATTGCTATTCTGACTTTTCCTAAAGAACCCAATACAAACAAAAAATAAAATAGATTACATGTAAAATCACATAATATACAATAAAAAATGATGCACATATATATTCATCAGTACAATGTATAAAACCCATTATATATATTCATAAATATTACTATCTATTAACATTATATTATTTTAGATTCTAAAACATGTATGAGGATATATCACGCATTGCAATTGATTTGGTATAACACTGAACTTAAACATAAATTTACAGGCATAAAAATATATACGTATGGGATGCAATATTAATACATTATAGTGCAAGAACATGTAATACGATAGTGCAATTTATTTTGGTTATATTATTTAGTCAGCAAAATATCTTGACTTCTTTCTTCCATTATGATTGTCAACTTCACTTCTCTGTCTCCCAAGAACACTAATTTCGACGAAACTAGGTATGATTCTGAAATCACGTCCTCATCATTCAATTCTCCTAATTAAAATCTCAAATCATGTAACTGTTTTTCCTATTATGATTCATGATTCTTCAGTTATGGAAAATATCTATTGATTTTCTAAATAAAAGCCCCCACTACATCTAATGGATTGAACGTCTATTCTCTCTCATACCAACAATTACTAATTTAGCCTTTTGATCAATTTTATAACCATAAATTAATGTTTAAAAATTCGAAAATTACCATTTAATATCAATCGTTGGATCATAAATATGGATGGTCATGATTCCTTCCTATTTCCTAGTGAAAAACTCCTTTATATATATATATATATATATATATATATATATAATATTTTATACTTTTCACTCTCTCATATATATATATATATATATATATATATATATATATATATAGGGTTATAATGAAAATAGATCTACTTGTGTTAACTAAAAATAAATCTGAATCATCCATATTTTTTATCAATGGATATAATTAAATTATACCCAAATCAATTATAAATTCTAGTCAGAATTACGAATTTCCTGTTTTTAGGGATTAAATAATTTAAATAAGATATATACCAAAATTATCTTTTAATTTGTACCATTGATCTAAATAATTTAACAGTCAAAATTTATTTTTAGTTAACTCTTACATAATCATTTTTGTTTGATCTATTTCCTATATATATATGTGTGTGTGTGTGTGTGTGATCAATTAATTTGATCATATAAATAGAAAATTGATCAAAAGAGAACTAATCATTAAATAAGAATTAATTATGAACTAATCTGAACCGTTGATTTTTGTATAATTTATGGTCAATATTTATTATGCATCAAATTTATAGCATAGAATATATTGAAATTATAATGTATTGATTAATAAATAAAAATGTATTATCATGTTATGCAATAAGATTCTATGTGTAATGTATCAAAATAATGTGTAACATACATATGTTTTAGTTTTTATATAAGACTTGATTCTCACCGGATCCTACCCCTATATATATTTCTTAATGTGTTAATTATACAAAATAGCCAAATAAAATTGTAAAAGAAAAATAATAGCCATCAACATAAGAATATTTAAATGATAGTAATTTTGAATGTGAATTACCATAAATATCCTTCTACTTAAATTTAATTGTACGAATGGTACGAATAGTATAAAAACTATGAATAATATTCATTTATACGATTCATACATACGTACAGTTTAATAAAATTGAATATGAAGTTTATATGAATGATACGATTCAATAGATTCATACTATTCGTATTCAAAAATGTAAAAAATAATTATAAAGCATTTTAGCACAAGAAAATTTCGAATAACTAAAATTTAAATATTATTATGGCTATTATTTACATCGATTACCTAACCAGAAAGATAGAGCCTCACATACGAGAAATGGTAAAATTGTGTTATTTTGTATAATTGCTCCATCTTAATTACATGCCAACTTCCTTCATGATTGTGCGAGTTTTTGAATTTTTATGACCTCCACCATTCAGTTGATTTAGTTCATTTCATGAGTTGTATGAATAGGTGTGTGTATATATATATTAGTTTTATATAATTATTTTAACATTTAATATCAATTTTAATAAAATTTTTAGGTTCAGAAATTAAAAATTATGCGATGTAGTTTTTAAAAAATTTAATTTTTAAATAAGTGTTAGTTATGATTTATTATATTATATAATAATTTTTTATTTATAAAAATATTAATCAGATTGGTAAATTTGATTGTAAAACATATATAGAATAGAATATGGGACATAAAAATCATGTGACACGTGATCTCATCCTAGTCGTAAGTTGTAGCTTGTTTTCACGTGTCAATTTATATTTTATTTTAAAAACTGAAAATCAAAGTTTTCAAAAATATATATATAATCCAAAAATTTGGTCCAATAATTAAAAAAAGTTTACTTACTATTTATCTTAATTTCAATTTATCCAAAAAAAATTATATATCTTGTCTTTGAAAAATATTATTTTTTCTTATATATATATTAACCATAAATAGTTCAATATATACTAGAAGTCATATGATATCTACTTTTATATTGGGTATTTTCAGTTGGATATAGGTTATTACTATATATATATATATATATATATATATATATATATCAAAACAGTACCTAGTATAGCTAGGAATTACAGTGCCGAACCCTACGGAATTGGAGTTTACTTATTTGTATATATAATAATGTTTGTGATAATGGGTAAAAATACCCAATTTTTAAATAGTTGATGTATAAATTAACCAAAACATAAAGACACATGCACAAAATACCCACTTTTTATTAAAATATGAATAGATTCTCTCATTATTGCCTTGTTTTCCTCAAAGTATGTTAGTTAGATTTTGAATGATAACATCATTATTGTAGATTGACCAACAATTGTCCCAACTCCAAATTAAATATTCTCTCTAGCATATCAATTCATCATTCGGTTTCAAGCTCGATCTCATCCATTTGAAGATATTTTTGCCAAAAAATCAGGTATTCACTCATTAAACTCTATTTTATTCGGTAAAAATGCACAATCTGTGGCACAAGTGCAACCACCGGTGGCCATAGGACCACCGGTTGTTGCTTAGATTTCATCTTTAACCACCGGTTGTGGTGTAATTTCCACCTATTTTACACCACAACCGGTCGCAGAAACACCACCCACCGGTAGTCCTTGGCCACCGGTTGGTGAACTTATCTCACCTCCAGCGACCGGTTGTCGTTTTTTCAGGTTTTAAAGCATATTTAAAACCTTAATCAATGACAACCGGTGGAAACTAGCATCCACAGGTGGATAAATGCCACCGGTTGTTGACATTTTTGCACATTTAACCATCGGTTGTAGTGTTTTACAGCTCTTGGTTTGTTTGTAGTTGCTAATTTCTTATAAATGTCGATGCAGATGGAGGAATACATGTACGTGACCGTGAAAACTGGGGGAACTTGGGTCGGGTGTACGTACACGGATGGTGAGGATAGGATAGCACCTCTCCCGATGAATAACATCACGATATCATGTTTGAGAGGCTGCATTGAGTACATGTGGAGTTCACTTGGCACACAATACGAGATCTCCTATTTGTCTAGATCGAGGAATGGTCGGCTTATCAAATTTTGAATGACCACCGATCAAGAACTTCAAGTTTTGTGTAGGAACCACCCGTCTCCTATAGTGTATGCCGATTTCGCTGTGTCGTCTTATGAAGTAGGCGGGACATCGCGAAATACTGACTGGATGGATGATCTCGACGACATCAGAAGGGTTGCGGCATCTTCCGGCTGGTTGCACCAGCCAACTGGAATTCCTGACCTGAACACATGTGCAGATGAAGATGGTGACGATGACGATGACGATGACGATGACGATGATGATGATGATGATTATGTAGCCTCTTAAGGGAGTTCTGAGCGTTCTTCGTCCGTTTCCGAAGAAGAACGACTCGGTGCTTTGAATAGTGCTACATTCGCTGAATTCGCAGCATGGATGCACGAGGCAGGAGGTATGAGAAGAGTCCTTGAGATGATGTATCCGGATGTCTATGGTGATGTGGAGTACAATCCTAACACAGAAGGTTGTTTAAGTAATTGGATGGTTCCAATGATCCCGCCTAATGCTATGACATCGACATGTGACGTGTTGGTCGAGGAAAACCCTACACTTGAAGAATTAGCTGAGGGGTCGATCTACAACGACAAGGAAGACTTGAATATTGCTGTTGGAATGTGGAACCTAGAGAGACGAGCTGAGTACAGAGTCATTAGATCAGACACATATCGACTCCACTGGGTATGCAAATCATCTTCTGACTGCTCGTTCATGTTGCGTGCTCATTGTCATGGGGGTATGTGGGTCGTGTCCGAGTTTTGCGCACATCACACATGTGTGGATGACATAGCTAATATTGCTCCGAGAAAGGTTCACTCGAAGGTGATAGGTGCATATTTTGCAAAGAAGATGCGCAATGCAAATGAGATCATGAGACCGAAGGCTATTCAGGAGGAGTTTAGGAGGTGTTTTGGCATGGATGTGAGTTATGATGTTGCGCTCAGGGGGAGGAATCAAGCTTTGGAGATGATTTACGGCAAGTATCAGGAGTCATTCCAGCTGTTGCCTGGGTATCTCCATATGCTTAAAGTGATGAATCAAGGTACACTCACTGATCTCGATGTCGGCCCTGATGGTAGATTTAGACATTTATTTGTTGCTCTTGGAGCTTGTAGAGCCGTGTTTGCTTTGTGCATGAGGCTTGTGATAGTCGTGGACGGCACTCACCTTAAGGGCAAGAACAATGGCATCCTATTTGTTGTAGTAACGAAGGATGCAAACGAGCATGTGTTCCCATTGGCATTTGGTATTGGGCCGATAGAAAATCACGAGTCTTGGTTATGGTTTCTTTCCAGAGTCAAGAGCGCGTATGGTAGCACCCCGAACACCGTGATTGTATCTGATGCACACGTGTCGATTGAGCATGCCGTCGGCATCGTGTTTCCTGAAGCGAAACACTGTTTGTGCTACTATCATCTTAGCGGCAAGATTAAACGATTCGGTAAGACCACTGTTGGTTTGTTTCAGAAAGCCGCATACACATACAAGCAACACGAATACAATAGAGCAATGAGCACGATACAGGCAGCAAAGCCTAATGCATTTGATAAGCTGATGAGTGTTGGGCCTGCCAAGTGGGCTCGATCGATGTGCCCTGTCCGGAGGTATAGCTTTCTAACTTCTAATGCAGCCGAAAGCTTCAACAAAACTTTATTGTGGGCTCGACGACTTCCTATCTGCTCATGCGTGGAGGCAGTGAGACTTGTTATGGAAGAATGGTTTGATGGAAGGCGTCAGAAAATAGCTCAAGAATTTCATGAATTTCCTGCAGAGGTCAGACGAAAGTTGCAAGTGCAGATTGAGAGATCTCGTGCATACACGGTAAATCGTGTGGACGGTAATACATTCAAGGTTGTGACAAGTAGTAGGCTGGTTACGATTGATCTGAAGGCATTGACATGTGAGTACATGGAGTTTCAGTTTGATATAATTCCTTGTTCCCATGCGATCGCGGCGATAAAGTACGTATTAATTTTCCTTATAGCGAATTTTAATTTAGTTTTTCATAATCTGTTTCTTATCATATTTTTTTTATTCAGTAATGTCGGACTGCCGATACCTCAATTTATTGCGAAATTCTACAGCCGAGAAGCGTGGGCAGCAACCTATAGAGTACAGATTGCACGTGTACCTCATAGGAGTACTTGGGATCTACCGGCCGATGTGGCTAATGTGCAAGTATTGCCGAATAAAGCTATAAGAATGCCTGGTCGACCAAGACTTAGTAGACGTAGATCAGGAGGTGAGACATCGAGAAGAAGAAGTAGAGGAAGTCGAGGATGTCGTCATTGTGGCATGACTGATCATTCTAGTTCTAATTGCCCTCAGTTAGAGGATGATTATTAGTTTTTGGTTGTTATTATTTGGATATTTGAATTCGTACGGTTTGTATGTTTAATAGTTGTTTATAAGTGATTTTTTAATTTGAATTGGTACTATTGTTTAATTTGAATTGATATTTGCATGTTTTTGGCTAGTTGTTTGCCATTGTTAAGGTTATAATGATTTGTGTATGTAAAATTAACGAATAAGAGCTCTAGCTCGACTGGCATCTCTCTCTAACATAAACACCTTCTCACCGTTGGGCGTGGGTTCGAAACCCATTAGTTCCATCTCATCCTGCTCGACCTCTAAGTTGTTCATATCATATACCTGCATCAAACACGAGAATTGTAAGAATATTAATTAATAAATAACAATAGGAAATTTAAATTAATACGAATCTAATTATTAAATTACCTCCAAGTCCTCGAAGAAAGCGTGCAAGTCCGCAGTATCCGGGTTCTTCCGAAAATTCCAGCGAAGGCATCTCGGATACAAACCTTCGCCTCCACGGGCTCTACCAGCGAACTCTCCTAGCCCGGGAATCACCTCGAATCCCCATATCATCAATGCCCATGCCGGGCCATAAAAGTGGTACTTCTTGTTGTCCGGCATCTTCCTCACATAGTTCCGTAGGATCTTGTACGAGTACGCACCCCAAGGATACCGGTAGAATCTCTCCATGTCGCCGGCTAGTGCCCAAAGCCACGGGAAAACTACCCTCTGGCCGTCTTGCCCAAATACGAAGATATATGCCACGAGCACGTGGGCTATGCCGATGTAGATATCGTCATCGGCGCCGGGGATGCGTCTTCTGCCCTTAAAGCGGTTCACCAAGTCCGCAGCGGTCATACGTAGATCACCGTCGCACACAATCCGAAATAGACGTACATCGCTCGGATCGCAGGGGGCCGTACTGTCGAAGTTCGACGCCCCGAATCTCAAACCCGTGATCAGTGCGTGGTCCTGCACCGTGTACTGCACATCAGATCCGTTGATGTGGAACCAAATACCCTGCACTGACCAAATAGCGCGACAAGCGAGGCTGTGTATCGCCTGGGAAGACAGCGTGCCCGGTGTCCAGCCAATAAAATGGCCAAACGGCCCGTTCCGAAACCTCTCGAGCAGCTCATGGCCCCCGACCTTGATAAGTCATGTGTTCCTGACAATCTCTAGCAGGCCAACCCTGTAGTATATGTTCACCTGCGATACCCGATTCACTGATTCGGGCCGACGGTACCACGGACGCTCCGATTCCTACAAAATTTTGACATTTAATTAGACACGAGACACGTTACTGAACTTTAAAAATATTAATACACAGAATTATCTAACAACCGGTGGCTACATATGAAGATTATAAAAGACATGAAGATTATAAAAGACAAATAATAGTCATCAACATAATAATATTTAAATTCAAGTCATTTACAAATTTTATGTACTAAAAATACCATTATCAATATTTTTTTATATTTTTGAGTATGAGTAGTATGAATCGTACCATTTATACATGATATTCAGTTTTATTAAACTGTATGTACGTATGAATCGTATGAATGAATATTATTCATACATTTTATACCATTCATACAATTAAATTTAAGTGGAAGTGTATTTATGGTAATTTACGTTCAAAATGGCTGGAATTTAAATGTTTTATGTTGGTGGCTATTATTTGTCTTCTACAAATTTCTTTGGTTATTTTTTATAATTAACACTACCCATAATTATGTTTGTATTCAATTTTTTATATTTATTTTATCATTAGACCCTTAGTATGTTAATTACGGAATATTATAATTTAATTAAATCATTAAAAAGCTAGTTAATCAAAATCATTTATTTCTATGTATAAATGAATGATCGAGATTGTTCTTTCTTACGAGAAAGTTATTTTTACAAGATATATACGCCACATATATAAATGTATATAATTTTCTGATATTACATTCAGAAGTAGAGAAATGTACTCAATGCCTCTAATAATTAAGCTTCAAATTAGAGATTAATTAAAGGTTGTAAAATTAATGGGGCGTGCACCTTAATATTTCAACTTTGTCGAAGATTTTGTCTAAGTGAATTTTGTCAAACGTAATAATAAAACATTGGTTGAATTATTGAATATGATAATGAGAGGGAGTAATTAGCAAACAGTGGTCCTATATTAATCTAATAATGAAAATTAAACTTTGGCTAGCACAGTTCAAAATACTCAGAGATTAAAGAAAAAAGCGTAAAAACACAAATGTTTGGTTTGCGTAGTTCGAATATAAAAATTCATACGTCCACAATTCTCATTGTGACTAGAGAGTTTCCGAATAAATAAGATAAGTGTGTGTTCTTACAGTAATCACACAAAATTCGAAACAAGTGCTAAAGTTGCAGAGAGAAGAAAATTCAAAAGCAATGACCCGATTTCTTCAACGGCTACTATTCCTACGAGTCTTATAAATAGTTCAACACTTTAACATTTCCATACATCAGTTACTCGTATGATTAAAACTCTCAAGCATTCAAACGCTATCAATCTTTCAAAGTTCAAACTTTCAAGATTCATCATCCTAGATACTTCATTTTCATTGTATTATGACTATTATCCTTAAGTATTCTCTAGAGTTAGAATATCAAATTTGTTACCGAAGATAGATCTAGCAGAGATGTAGTGTACACAGAAAGCTAGAAATAATCGAATTCAACATACATCTAACTTGTAAAGTTTATCACTGTAATAACACACATAATTCCTATTTAGTAGAAAACCCTCGAGTTACATCGAGAATCATGAACGTATGAGTTTTATCTCCAAATCACATAAATCAAACACTCATGTTTTTACTGTATTACGCTTTAATCTTTCAATATATTCAACTGCACTAACAAACATTCGTGTTATATTTTGATTAATTAAAAATTGAAACTTCAAAGTTTAGTCTTTCCAAATTATGAGTTCTCAGTAAGACCATCTATTTTAGCACTTAATCTCAATAGAGATATTAGTCCAATCATGTATATATAAAAACTGATCAAAACATATGGATCGAGAAGGATAAAGCATTAACAAAAAGGATGTCATTTTAGTCCGGAATTATGGCTTAACCCAAACACCAAGTCAAATTCGAAAATTGCAAGGCTGTGGTTTACCTTATTTTACACATAAACACCCAAACGTTCGCGAAATTCATTTGTGGTCTTATTTTACGGGAATAAACGAACCCTGCAAACTTGTATGTGTCGTGCATCAAATTATTCTTTTTGGAGAATAAAATTGTAGTAATCATAAATCACAAAATCCAAAGCTAAACCAAATCAAGGCGGATGAATAAATTGATTAGAAAATTCAAATGGAATGTTATTTATTTTTTTTATTCAAATAGTTTGTATTTTTTTTAGGTTATTTTACTTAAAAGATGGGCTATTTTTTCAATTAATTTAAATTTTTTTTGAATATATTAATAATATAGTATATTGTAATGTTTTTTTAAAACTTATAGTATCCCAAGTCATGTTTATGTGTGTTGACATGTTGTGTGTATGCCTTTATTTGCATATGATATGATAGCAGTTTAATATTTGATAGGAAAATATGGATTTTCTAATTCATAAATAAGATAGCAATAAATTAAAGAGGATAAGCAAATGCATATTGGAAACAAAACAAATTGTTTCAATCATAAAAGATGTGATTAAATATTGTCTAATAAGTCATGTAAAATTAACTAATTATGTGTGTTCTAAAACTGTCATGGTAGAATATTAAGTGTAACAATATTTTCTGTTGTAAGCTAAATGTAACAGTGTGTTTATTTTTCATTATTCATATTAATTTATGTATGTGATAGTAAATTAATAAAGATAAAAAAAAATACATATAAAATAACCATCAAAATTATCCAATTAATATAAAATTATATGTTGGTCCCGAAACGAGTGAACTGAATGTATGGGGGATACACCAGTCAGATTTTTCAAGTTCTAAAACTTTTGTGTCTCCTGAACTGAAGGGAGGAACTTCAGTTGAGAGTTGAATACTTTTAGATAGGAATCCTTCAGTCCACACTGAGTGTTTGACTGATGGACTAATATCTTAAGTGTGCGGAATGTGGTGGCTTAAATCTTAACTCGTTGGTTTCAGAAAACTTTAATGCACTCTTTCTCTTTTCAATTAATCAGTATTCAGTATATGTAAAAATAAAGAATATGGAATACTGAAAGTAAATGAGAGAGAGAGATTTGGTTTGCGTGGTTCGGAGATAAAAAACTCCTACGTCCACGAGTACTCGATGTTAGTCGAGGGTTTCCAACTTAATGGAGATGATCTTACAGTGATCTTATAGATGACTAAATAAGTCTGATCACTCTTCGGTTACAAAATAATATCGCTAAGAACACTTTAGGATAAAATCTGAAAACTAGGTGTTCTTTTACTGAAGGCTTGAGAGCTTGAGAATTGATGAGAGCAATGTCGAGTTGAAAGCAGAGTAACCGGTGTCTTGAAGTGTTTGAAGCAGCGGGGTATTTATAGCTCTCTCATAGAATTTGACCGTTGTGAGATAAAGCTTCATTTGAATTCTTCCCGTTGGAGTCTTCGTCTTTTTTGCCATTTTTGGTGTCTGCAGAAAGATTTTGTTCACCTATTGAGATTTTTGCTATAAATGGTAAGTCCTATACAATAGACTAATTACTCAGTGGGAACTTTAGAATCTAGACTTCAGTGCAGACTTCGACTGTGATACTTCAATGTCAGGAAGACTTTGGCTTCTAACTTCAACTTCAATACATCAGGACAGACTTCAGTGGGAAGTTCCTTCAGTATTGAGAATGTTTTGAACCTTCAGTGGAGATGTCCTTCAGTGTACCTGAAAAAGTAGAACTCCCTAACATATGAGTTCTTAGACAAAACACTAAGATTCAGTATTGGTCTTACTTCATCTTTCAGGGGAGGTATTGGAATTTGAATCAAAACACTTATAAATATTTCCCAACATTATATATTTAAATTAAAAGAGATCAAACTCGTATTAAAAAATTTAAATTTTTTATTATTAGTCGTATTTGATATATACTTAAATAAGTCCATTTCGAGCTCGAATTTTAATGCAATGCTTAGTCAAAAAAATTATCATTTTAATTTTTTAAATTTATTTTATTTCAATTAATTACAAAATCTTTGGTATATAGTGAAGATCTCGAACAATATATATATAATCAAGTAGGACCGGACCTTCTCATATTTTATATTGATCGAGAAAATCAAGGTCATTTTTTAAAATGTGCATGTTCAATAATGTTAATTTATTGTCTGAGCTCTTTTATTTCTTCAATGAATGGAGATGGTTCTCTTATATATGAGAAAGTTTTGACCACTCGCGTTGCAAGAATTATCCTCGTCGTCATCGCAAAATAACACAAAATGCAAATAACCTTCATAAACTTCTTCTCCTTTATTTAATTTTATGACAGAATACAGAAAGGGTTACAAATTGAGAAAGTGAGATATATATTTTCTAGGCAAGCACGATATATGCATATAAGCATGTATGAATGCTTGTTCCCTACCTAGCTTTCCCATATTTTATTGTATATGCATATATATATATATATAAGCATACACGAGACACACACACAAAAGGTAAAAAGTGGAGAAGAGTAGCATGACATATTATTCTTAGATATAGCGATTTCAACCAAGGTTTATGATCAGCAACGCGTTGAAAATGCCAATGATTCGATTCAGCAAGTTAAAGATGATGTTGGTGAGCGTGGGGACGAGGACGAGGGTGTTGGTGACGGTCCTTAGGGCTGGGCACACTGTTTGGCTGATGAGGGTTGTGTTAACACTCACCACGCATGGTAGTACTGTTCCCCCCAGGACGGTAGTGGGCAATGACCCTAACGAATCTACTAAGCTTAGAATATTTAGGGCGAAGCCTCCGGTGGCGGTGGTGGTGTTCTGGGCCACCACCACTGTGGTACCGTTGAAATTGCATAGGAGACGCACCGGCACCCCGGAGAGGGGAGTCCCAGCACCAGTGCCGTTAGGGCAGATAAGGGTACCATTGACCAATACCGAAGTGATCAAGGATGTCACGGATGGGATGAGTTGAGCGTGGGCCAAGGGTATGGCGGTGGCGAAGAGGAGAAGAGCCACCACGAACATGGCAGGAGATATTTGCTTCGACTCACCCATTTCTATATGTATGTGTGTGGTGGTGTTGCTGTTTTCTTGTGATATTAATTGATTTGGTGTACTTCAGTTTATGGGAATCACCCCTATTTATAGTAGTCTTTGCATGCCCTTAGCTTCTTCTTGGATGAAATAATTTAGCGAATATGAATTCTGGATGCATGTATCGTAACTTGTAAGCTAGTTTAATCTAAGATTATCTAGCTAGCTAGAATTAGGGTTAGGCTGGGCTTCTCAAATAGTGCTAAAAAGTCAGATTTCCATTTCCTTAATTTAGCTATATATATATATATATATAGGTGGTTTCACGTAAAAATGGAGTATTTGGTAGGAAATAGGAAATGATCTCATCCACCCATTTGGAATTGCTTCTGAATTTGTTATACAACAATGCTTCGAGGAATTGCTTCTGAATTTGGAATTAAGCAGCAGGTGATTGAGGTTAGATGTGATAACCAGAGTGCTTTACATCTAGCTAAACATCGAGTATTTCATGATCGTTCTAAACACATTGATGTGAGGTTCCATTTTGTACGAGATTTGGTTAACAAAGGTCATGTTAAACTGGAAAAGTGTCTACTAAGGAAAATGCAGCAGACATGCTAACAAAATCATTACCTTCTTCCAAGATGAGGCATTGTCTTAAGTTAATGGGAATTGGTCCAAGGTCAGATTAAAAATATCAGTTTGGCAGCTCTGTAAAGGAGCTGGGAAGAGGAGGAAGCTGGATATAAAGCCTTATTCAGTCAAGGTGGAGATTGTTAATACTTGGTGACTACAAAAGCAAAGGGGCAACTACACAATCAGTTGAAATTTAAGGGACCCAATAGTAAATATGGAAGATTTGTTATAAGAGTCGTAACAATTCGCCAGAGCCGAGTTGAGGGCAATTTATCATTTTTGGTACTGGAGAGTGTTTTTCATTCTGAGTGAGTTGTACATCAACTGAAAAATAAGGTTTTGATTTGAGAGTTGAGAGGGAGAGGATTGGGGCTTTTCTTTGTGAGTGTTAGATTGAGAAGCTTGGCTATTCGTCTTTGTAACTTCTGTATCTCTCTTGTAAAATCTTGATCTCCATTAATAAGAGTTCTTGTGGTTTTCTCTGGTGGATGTAGACTACACAATTGTAGTCGAACCACGTTAATTGCTCGAGTGTTTTCTTTTTTTTACTTGTGTATAGTCTTTGATCGGTTTGTGATTACTGCATTGAACAACATGAATATAGTTAAATATTTGCAGGACTTGTCCTTTCTCATGGGAGGCCATGGAGCAAGAAAATTGAAAAGGATAAAGAACTCAAAATTTATTTGTATATACGTAAAAGTTAAAATTTTGCATTAGTTATACATTTTCATATAGTAACATTACAACAAATTGTTTTGATATATAGTTAAACATTTTTAATGAATTGTGTCACTTATATATGTATAATTAAATATAATTGTGAAATCAGATCATTAATTAGTGGCTATTGTTCATGTCCAAAAAAAGACGATTGAATAATTATGTGATATATTATATTATGGTGAATTAATATTGTTTGGTATAAATAAAAGTGACACTAATGTTGTAGTAATATAAATATTAACTAACAAAATAATTAAACAATATACACTTTTATCACTAAACCAAACAACAATATTACAATAGATGAATGTTTAGTGTCACTAAAAGTCGTATTTCTCGGCGTATGTGTTGGTCTAGTGGTAGTGTGGTTAATGCCCAAGATAATAGGTTCTGGGTTCAAGTCCTCCGTGACGCGGTCATGTAATTTAACATTAATATAATTCAAAAAAAAAAAAAAAAGAAAGACATATTTCCTTTTACATAATGTATTTATTTTTGTGTCATTATATAAAATTGCCATATCGTCATGAATATTGCAATAGATACAATGAGATCCTCTACTGTCTAATAATATAACACATGTGATGATTATATATAGTTTAGAATTTAGTGTATATATATAAAGAAAATATATATTTTATATTTTAAATTATTAATTATATCATGCATGATTTTATCGGAGATGCCACATTATTACACATTATTATCGTAATAACTTTATTTGCGGTGTTTTAATTTATAACTTTTAATAAATTCTAATTATTGTGTTTTACTCAAATATATAGTACATGTCATTTTCCGTAATACTTTTAATTATGGTGTTTTAATTAATAATTAAATTAAGTACATTAAATATATATTGTGTAGAGGATATTCCATATTTAGTAATATCCCTAGCCTTTTATCTATATTTGATAAGTATCTAAATCAATATTCTAAAAGCTCAACTTATCCCATTTGGATTTGTGAATCTTCTATATACACTCAAGAAGAGCAAATTAAGTTTCATTATCCTTCTCTCTAGCTCGTTATTGTCGTTTCAATTAATTATATAGTGAAAATCTCGAACATTATATATAATGTTCAGTAGGAGCTTCTCAATTGATATTTTAGCTCGAGAACATGTGTGTCATATTTTGTCTCTTCAAAAAGATAGTGGTACATATATTAATTTGTTAAGGCCTTGTTTGGTAGACAAAATATGATATGATTAGATTAAATTATCTTATTAAATCATGTGTTTGGTAACAAATGTGATTAATACGTAGACCCGCTATTAAACACTAGGCCCGTGCCAAAATCATCATTTCCCCCTATATTTTAATCATAAGGAAGGGGTGAGATTAAAATAATCCTTATACATCATAAAAATTTAATCTTATCATTTTATATCTTATTTTGGCTACCAAACATGCACTAATTATTAGGCCTATCATATATATGAGAATAATTTGATCTCAATCGACGATGCAAGAATTATCCTCGTCGTCATCGCAAAATAACACAAAACTGACATGAAATAAATGAAGATGAACATGCAAATAACCTTCATATATAATCTTCTTCTCCTTTATTTAATTTTATGACAGAATACAGAAAGGGTTACAAATTGAGAAAGTGAGATATATATTTTCTAGGCAAGCACGATATATGCATATAAGCATGTATGAATGCTTGCTCCCTACGTAGCTTTCCCATATTTTATTGTATATGCATATATATATATATATATATATATATAAGCATACACGAGACACACACACAAAAGGTAAAAAGTGGAGAAGAGTAGCATGACATATTATTCTTAGATATATATAGCGATCTCAACTAATCATTATCATGGTCGACGCGGTGAAAATGCCAATGATTCCGCGCAGCAAGTTAAAGATGGTGTTGGTAAGCATGGGGACGATGACGGTGGTGTTGGTGACGGTCCTTAGGGCTGGGCACACTGTTTGGCCGATGAGGGTTGTGTTAACACTCACCACGCATGGTAGTACTGTTCCCCCCAGGATGGTAGTGGGCAATGACCCTATCAAACCTAATAAGCTTAGAATATTTAGGGTGAAGCCTCCGGTGGCGGTGGTGGTGTTCTGGGCCGCCACCACTGTGGTACCGTTGAAATTGCATAGGAGACGCACCGGCACCCCGGGGAGGGGAGTCCCAGGAGCAGTGCCGTTAGGGCAGCGAAGGATACCATTGACAATTACCGAACTGATCGGGGATGGCAAGAATGGGATGAGTTGAGCGTGGGCCAAGGGTATGGCGGTGGCGAAGAGGAGAAGAGCCACCACGAACATGGCAGGAGATATTTGCTTCGACTCACCCATTTCTATACGTATGTGTGTGGTGGTGTTGCTGTTTTCTTGTGATATTAATTGATTTGGTGTACTTCAGTTTATGGGAATCACCCCTATTTATAGTAGTTTTTAGCTTCTTCTTGGATGAAATAATTTAGCGAATATTAGAATTCTGCATGCATGTATTGTAACTTGTAAGCTAGTTTAAACTATGATTATCTAGCTAGCTAGAATTAGGGTTAGGCTGGGCTTCTCAAATAGTGCTAAAAAGTCAGATTTCCATTTCCTTAATTTAACTATATATATATATATATATAGATATCAAATATATTATCATTCCAACGATCCTCGTTGCTTTCTTATGCTTTTGTTTTCATTATTACAAGCGTTAGCAAAATTCAAGCTAAACCAAAAATCAAACTAAATTAAATTAAATTTATAGTTTTGATTTGGTTTGAATTATAAATTGATTGATTTGGTTTAGTTTGAAATTTTTTATAAATCAAAATAATAATTATTTGGTTTGGTTTTGGATAAAATGGCTTGGTTTGAAATCATATTAATCAAACTTTTAAATATAAATAATTTTTTATTTTTATTGATTATTGACTATTTAATTTTAAATTTATAATATTAAATAAAATAAATTTTGAGAACTCATTATGATCGCTTTAAATTGTCTTTTACTGATTTATGGTGGATCAGTTATTAATATTAGACTTCGTCACTGTGAATAACTTCTTCATTTGATGGGTTTTAATAGTGTGTTGAATAATCATGTTGTAATAACTTTGAAAAATAATTTTGCTTCTACTTCTTATATTCTCTTTTTCCTGTTTTAACGCTTTCATTCATCAAAACTCTGAAATCGACTTCATGTTCTCCTTTTATTTTATCTTTTTTATCTGTATAAAATTTTAAATATAATTATGTAAATGTTTAATTTATTATATTATAAAATATTTTTAATAAGGACACGTGTGAATCTATAAATAATAATTTTAATTGATTAAGATTTATTGTTATAATAAGTTAATGACAACATGAATTAATATTATAAAATAACAATATATTTTAATATTATTTATTAATATGCTTTGAAACAAGTATAAATATACAAATTAAAATAAATATTAGTCAATTAAAATATTTATATTTTTGTATTAAAAATATTATAAAACTATTAAGATATTATGTTCCTTAGTCTTGTTTTAGAACTCATATGTTAAGAAGTTCAGTTTTACAGGTACGATCTGAAGAACTCAAGACTGAAGTATCAAGAACAACACTAAAATTTTAACAACTCAGTATAAAGCCAATACTGAAGGGTCATCTACTGAAGTTCATTCCTGAAGTATTGAAGTTGCAAGAAATGATTGAAGTATAAAGATCTCGTTTACTTAAGCTCTGCACTGAAGTCCAAGTCTCTCGAAGCTCACCATTGAGTGATACAACTACTTTCTATAGGCATTTCCTTTTCTGGAAAAGATCTCAATAAGTGAAACAAATCTTGTTGTAGACATCAAAATTGGTAAAAAGTACGACGACTCCAACGGAAATAATTTCAAATGCTACGGACGAAGTTTTCTCTCACAACGGATATATTCTTGATAGTGTCCTATAAATATCTCGCTACTTTAAACGTTTCAAACACCTGTTACAAAGCTTTCTTACGCTCTAATGCTATCAACTCTCTCAAGCTTTCAATCGCTCTCAGCTTTCAAATCTTAGAACACTCAAGCTTTTTTTGTAATTTCATAGTGTGTTCTTAAGTAGCGATACATTTGTAACCGAAGAATAGCTGTTGTGTAAAATGACAAACACAATTTATATTGCGCAAGTTCACGCAATCACAAGTAATATAAGGAATTATTCCAGATTCGTATCCACAGGGAATGTAATCAGTTCTTGCACACGTTCAACTAAAAAGAAATAAAACAACAAGAATTTAAATCAATAATTGGGGGTTTACTACTCTAGAATTCAGGATGCAAACAACACAAAAACAACAAGATTGACAACTGAAATTAAATAACTAAAATATGCAAACCAAGATTTAATGGTAACAGGGACCAAAAAACACGGAAAAATCAGATAATAATCAGATTAAAAACGGACTCGGGTTCAGAAATCATTTTGCCTATTTCCCAGTTGCGCGATTATTGCTACAGCATTTTCTTCAGCAATTAGTTACAGTGGCGTAATTCTCAGATTTAGCATACGAATTTTCCAACACCTATGCATTAAATTAAATCAACACAGCTCATATATTCCTATACCAAGCTAAATTGAATTAAATAACAGTTCATCACCAATTCCCAAGCCACACCAGATCAATGTATATTCCTATACAATCAAAACTAGTGTTCATTTAACATTTTCCAACATCAATAACCTTTCCAGAATTATCAACATCTAAATCCTCATAATATGCTGGCCAAACATACAATAAAGATAGAACAAGAGCTGTTAAATGAAAAGAACTACAGAGCTTCAGAAATCAGAGCTTGATTCTCATTAAATTAGGCAAAAGTCATTCCAAACCCAAGTCACTACAAGTTTAGCTCATTCTGAAATTGAAAACAGAAAGTAAAGAGTTGTTCATCCACATGTTCAACATTCTAATACAGATTCGGAGGTAAGAAATGGAGAGAACAGAGGTGTAGGGATGATTTTCCAATCCTCCTTCCAGCTGCTGCAGTTTTGCTCTTCCTCTCCAACTTCAAACTCTCCCGTACTCTCTGCTGCTTTCCTCCTTTCAGATTTTGTGAATGATTCTTTTTTTTTCCAGCTTCCCAGCTCTCTTCCCTATTTCTCTCTCCTCCCCTCTTAAAACTTGTGGCTGCAGCACTAACTTTTAGGAACTAGGTTTCCTTTTTTAGCAACTCAAAAGACTTGAATGCCCTCCTTTGACTATTAGTTTGGGACCACTTTTTCCACCTCATTTCTTGTCGCCCAGTCAGCATTTTTTCCAGATTTTGCCTCCTTTTCCTATACAAAAGCATATGGAACATAATATCTCCTCTTCTCCAAACAAAGGAACAAAACAAGACAAACAATAAAACAACACAACATGAAATAAACAAAGGATACCACAAAAAGGGCAAAACAAAGAAATAAAAAGACAATAAATAACTCTTTTACAAGAGTTATCAATAGCTCTAGCTTAGACTTAGGGGGTGTATTGGTTGTGGATTCTTTAGGATTTTTTTGGACTTTAAAAAGTCTATGGATTTTTTTGGACTTTAAAAAGTCTATGGATTTAGAAAATCCACAAAATCCACATACTTTTTTTTATTGATTTACATGGATTTCCATAGATTTGATAGGATTGTAAAATATATTTTTTACATAGACTTTTATAGAATACGGGAATAGGGATGACAATGAGTCGGGTTATACCGGACTTCCCTATGCCCAGTCCCGACATGCAATTTTGTTGATGGGCCCAAACCCAGTCCATGGTCCAACTGAACTTGTAATTCAAGGTCAAGTTCAGGCCCATGTGGATTGAGCGTACATCCATATTTTATTTTTAACATATTTAAAAATATATATAATTAATTTATTTTAAAATATATTTATATATTTTAATATTCATTAATATGTCTATTAATTTATATTTATTATACATTAATAACAAAAATGATATTTATATTATTTTGCTCATACATTGTATTTAATGTCTATTAATTTATTTTTATTACACATTAAAAATCATAATTATATTTATATTACTTTAAATTTATATTTTAATATAAGATATTTAAATATTTGGGTCGGGTTTGGGTATGTCGGGCCTAAACATTAGCCCAAACCCGACCATAACGTCATCTGATCGGGCTTGGACAGATTTGAGTCGGACCGTGTAAAATTATCATCTCTAATAAGGGCTTGAAATAGGAGAATGAGGGTCGGGTTTAGGGATGACAATGTGTCGGGCAGGGCTGGACTTCCCTATGCCCAGATCCGACCCACGGTTATATGTACAGGCCCATGGCCCAGTCGGGCCCAAAAATTAGGCTCATGCCCAGACTCATATGAATAGGATGGACTCGGTCAGACCCATAACATTTTTAATTAATTTTTTAATATATATTTTTTATTTTTAATAAAAAATATATAATTATTTTTTAATTGTATTTTATATATTTTAACATTTATTATACTTTTAAATGTAAATAAGTATTAAATCCAAATTTATTTAGTTGTACATGTTATTAATATATATATATATATATATATATAAATTTATATTTATTATATATTAATTACAATAATAATATTTATATTATATTTAATTTATAATTTATATATTAATTATATTAATGTCGGGTTAGGCTTGTGTCGGGCGGGGCTAAATTGACATCCTTAGTCGAGAGTTTGTAAAAAATTTTGAGAGAATCCGTTGAAATCTCTGGTTATTATGAGAGATTTTGTATAGTAGAATTTATATATATTTTTGAAAGAGAATCCATGAAAATCCATAGACTATTAAGTCCATAGACTGTTGAATACCTACATATTTTAAAAGACTTTTTAAAATTTGTATTGAATACCTCAGGATTTTGAAGGACTCTTTAAAATTTGAATTGAATACTCCCAGATTTTAAAAGTCTATAAAAATCCTACAAAATCCACAACCAATACACCCCTCTTAGTCTTCTTAGCTGGAAGTGATCAGAATCTATTGTAAATCTAACCTTTGAGGTTGATCACTATAAGACATATCCATTAAGTTGGAAATCCTCGAGTCACTTCGAGAGCCGTGGACGTAGAAGCTTTTATCATCGAACCACGCAAACCAAACTTTTGTGTTTTCGCTATTCACTTTCAGTATTCTTATTCTACTAACTCTCTACTGCATAACTGAATACTGATTAAGTGCAAAGTTGAACTCTAACATTAAGATTTCTGATAAACAAGTAACTTTATAAAACTACCACTTCCGCACTGCTATCTGAGTTTACTCTCATACTGAAGTTACCTCCACTCAGTACTGAAACATCACATAAAATAACTTTAAATCTGAAAATTTGAAACAGGTGTATTTCCCCTCCCTCCCCCCTCTTCGCCCTCATACACCCGAATACTCGTTTTGAGACCAACAAGGTTGCTTTTATACTGACGACATATCATATAGTGCTTTTCAGGACTGATCATAAATTCATAAAATAAATACAAAATGGTCTTATCAACATACCACCAATGTATATTAAAGGTCAAAGGAAAAGAGGTACGAATACCCACGGTTAGAAAAGGTAAAAGTTTACTTATTATTTATCTTTTAATTTGTCAAAAAGAATTACTATATATATCTTTTCTTTGAAAAATATAAAAAAAATTGTTAAAATAAAAAATATAATTTTTTTTTCCTATATATTAACCATAAATAGTTCAATATGATACAAGAAGTCAAATGATATCAACTTTTGTTTTGGGTATTTTTAGTTTGGGTACTGTTTTGTGAGTTGGATATAGATTCTACTATATATTAATACCTTAGGAAAAGTAGTATATCCGCCCATAGGGTAGAGACCTCTATGACGGATCACTCTTTATGGTCCAATTTTATTCAAATGGACCCCTGAAGTCGATAAGTTGCTACAACTTAATCCTCTTTTCTAACGGCTGTTTAACATCGTTATTTAAAATAATTTTTTATTTCTGATTCTCAACATCCCAATAATACCGATTATAATCATATATACAATTAACACACCGATATTATTGACAACGACGCAAGCTTGGAGAAGTTTCCGGTCAACGCCGTCGAAGGCGTGGCCCATGACGCCGCTGTAGGAGGCAGTGGCGCCAGCCTTAATGCTGAAGCGAAAGAGTATAGCTATGGAGAGCTCGGTGAGGAATGCGACGAAAACGATAGTTGCGATCCTGAGGGCGTGGCCGAGCACTTTCATGGTGGTGAGAAGGGTCATGATGCCAACGCCGATTATGGTGGTGGACAAGTCGAACACTGGCCCGATAAAGGAGGCACCGTTCATTTTCTCCGTGGGAGAATCTACTGCTCACCTCCTCCTCCACCTTCTTGCTCTTGAGCAGAGAGGTTTTCTCGTGGGTGATTTGTATGGACACTGCATTATTCCTATACTTCTTGTGCGAGCTCTTGGATTTCTTGAGGATTTTGGTCGTCATGGGGTGAGGATTTTGCAGAGGTTGAATCTTGGGTTGGGAAAAGATCATGATGCAGAAAAAAGAAAGAAAATTATTTTACTTATTGATATTAAACGGCCGTTAAAAGGGAGGGTTAAATTGCTACAACTTATCAACTTTAGAGACTCGTTTGAACAAAACTGAACCATAAGGAGTGATCCGCCATAAAAACTTCTACCCTAAAAGGGATATACTATTTTTCCCTAATACATTTCAAACAATTCAAGATATATGAAATTTCCAATCAAAACAGTGCCTAGTATAACTAGGAATTACAGTGCCTAACCCTACAGAATTGGAGTTTACTAATTTATATACATATAATAATGCTTTGACGTTTTACGACTAAATTTTTTCACACGCCAAATTTATCATAATATATATATACAGGAACTATTATAATAAAAATATATCCCATTATTTTAGATAAAAATAAATTTGAACTATCTATATTGTTTCATCTAATATAACTAAACTTTATCCTAATCAATAAATCCTAATCAAACAATAAATTTCTTATTCTAAAGATAAAATATTTTAAATAAAATATGTACAGAAATTATCTTTTAATTTTTATCATAGATTTAACTATCAAATTTTATTTTTACTTAACTCGTAAAAAATCATTTCTATTTGATCTTTTATATATATATATATATATATATAGGATACAGTTCATATAAAAAGTGGATTTTGGGTATAAAATAGGAAGTTATCTAAACCATCCATTTTTTAGATCTTGTGGTTGAGATTAATCCATCATTTTCGGTTATTATGTTATTTAAATAATACATATTAATGGTGAAAAGGGTATTACAGTAATTGGACAACAATTAACTTACGCACATTTCACTCCTTTCTCTTTCTTCTACATTCATGTCACCGATTCACCTTCTTTAATTTCTCACCCACCTCATCACCATTTTCTTCTTCTCCTTCTTGTCTCTACTTCTTCTGTTCTTCATCCTCGCCATTTCTTATTTTATTTCTCTCTTCTTCTATTTCTCTCTTCTTCTTCTATAACAATAATTGTTGCGGTCGTAATTTATAATGAATGAAGGCTGTGAAGGTAAGTGGATGTATAACAATAATTGTTGTATGTATTTGAAATGATGCAATAACGTATATGTATTACGTTTTGTTAATTATTGCATCGTTTAAACGACAATTTGCATTGAACCAGGCTACCGTTTTGCATTACTTCATTTACATTGTTGCACTGTTAATATAATTATGATGCACTGTTCTTGATTAACCGTCTACGGGTTGTTGCACTTGTATTCTTAATAGTTTGCATTGAGAAAGAATTGATGGAAGGGGCGATGAATTCATGGCAGTATGGTTTGTTTTAGTTACGTTGTTGCATTGTTTACACGACAATTTGCATTGAACCAGGCTACAGTTTTGCATTACTTCAGTTACATTGTTGCACTGTTAATATAATCATGATGCACTGTTTTTTATTAACCTTCTACGAGTTGTTGCACTCACATTCAAACGATTTTGCATCATGGTCGCTTCTGGTAAACGGCCCTCTTCGAAGTCGTCATCTTCCCCGACGTTGTCCAGGAGACGGCGTGAACAGCGGCGTGGAGTCGAGGACATCTTCTTCATTCACCGAAGTTGCAATCGAGAAGGAAATCTTGATAGAGAAGTGGGTATGTTGTATGTTTGGGAAGTTATTGCAATATGGCGTGAAAATCATCTTCTTCTCCGGTGAAATTGCAGTCGACATTGTTCGCTTTTGCACCATTGGTGCTTCCTCCAACTTCAATTCCTGAAAATCATATTCTTCTCCGTTGTGTTGCAACAATCTTATACACCTCCGGCGTGATGATGAGGCCATCTTGTTCAAACAACAACAATGGTGGTTTTCGTTTTTTAGGGCAGTGGTTTTTGGTGGAAGTAGAATTTGGGAAGTTTTCGTTTATGGCGTGAAGAATGGGATTTTAAAATTAATTTCCAGAAATAAAAAGTGCAATGTGTTTTTTTCTCCCTGAAATACCCTTTTTGCATTGTGAAATGCAATGCAACTTCAGTTTTTAAAAAAAATCAGGATGAAATCTGGACCATTGAATCTTATGAGATGTGTGGTTTGGATTACTTCCTATTTTATACTCAAAACTCACTTTTTACCTGAACCCACCCCTATATATTCAAACTTTTACTTTTTGTGTTGTATAATTGTCTTTAAAAAAATTATTATACAATGTAATTCGATCTCAATTTATATATATATATATATATATATATATATTGGATTGAATTCAGGTAAAAATAATATTTAATGTAAGAAATAGAAAATAATTTTGATGTTTTATTTTAGTTAATCCAGTGTGAACATTTGTATCGTATAAACAACGAGGGAAAATCTTTAAAAGTGTATATATATATATGCAGAAATTAAGAGATTGATATTCAAAATAAAAATTTCTCATTGAAAACTACTTCAAAAATTAAACAGACATACGAAAGAAAAAACGTTAAAATATGGGGAAAATCAGCAAATGTTGTAGATCGCAGTGTAACGTCATAATTTTTCATACCACGATTTTGTTCTTTTATTATATATAAAATTAGCAAAGCAAATCATAATTTATAAATAATTAATGCATTATATTAAATATAATAATGCAAATATATTTGATACAATGATTTCATTGATATAATTCATATAGAGGGCATTCTATTAAAAATTTGTAGTATATTTTACTTAATTTACAATGTAAAATATATTATATATTAATGAAAATATAACATATGCAATTGATATATATACTGTTGGGAAATATTTATAAGTGTTTTGATTCAGATCTCAAAACTTCCCCTGAAAGATGTAATAAGTCCAAAACTGAAGTTTTAGTCTTATTTTTAGAACTCACTTATTAAGGAGTTCAGTTTACAGGAACAAACTGAAGACACAAGACTAAAGACTGAAGTCAGTAACTGAAGTTCATCTTAGAACTCAGTTTACATCCCAAAAGTTTTGAAGTTGAAGCCAACATGAAGCAAAGACTCCTTGCCACTGAAAATCAATCTAAAGCTCTGCATCTGAAGTCATATCTGAAGAGTCTACACTGAGTTCCAAGCTACTCTATAGGAGTTACCACTTTAGGAAAATATCTCAGTAGGTAAAACTCAATCTTGTTGTAGACACCAAAAATGGCAAAAATGATCACGACCTCAACGGGAAGAATTCAAATGGTGCTCTATCTCACAACGGATACATTCTATGAGAGACCTATATATACCCCGCTGCTTCAAACGCTTCAAGACACCGGTTACTCTGCATTCAAACTTTCAATCGCTATCTCGCTCTTAAACTTTCATAAGCTCTCAAGCTCTCAAAGTCTTAGAACACTCAAGCCTTCAGATTTTATTCTCTAGTGTTCTTAGTAGCGATTCTATCTTGTAACCGAAGAGTGATCAGACTTATCTTGTCTTTCTAAGATCACTATTAGACTATCTCCATTAATTTGGAAACCCTCGATTAACACCGAGAACTCGTGGACGTATGAGTTTTTATCTTCGAACCACGCAAACCAAATCTTCGTGTTCTCTCTCTCTCTTACCTTCAGTAATTCATTGATTTATTGATATATTGCATTATTGAATGCTGATTAAAAGAAAAGTGAACGTAAGGCATTAAGTTTTCTGAACAAACGAGTAAGATTTAAAACCACCACTTTCGCACGTACACTTAAGATATTAGTCCATCAGTCCAACACTAAGTGTAGACTGAAGGATTGCTATCTAAAGCATTAACTCTCACTGAAGCTACCTCCCTTCAGTACAGGAGCTCACTCAAAAATTCTTTATTTGAAAAATCATAAACTGGTGTATTCCACCGCCCATACACTTAATATACTCGTTTCGGGACCAACATATACTTCATTGGCATTGAAGTATAATGCATATACAAACAAATTACACTGCATGTTTTATACGAAAATGATGCATACTACCAACAAGAGCGTCCATCACAATATCATTACTCATTCTCACCACGACGAAGAACTCAATCCAATGAATTATAATAATAATTAATCAATCCATCACAACTCATCTTCTTCACCACCACCGTCGCTTTCCCCTTCATTACCGCCAAGTGTAGGGTAGTCCTTGCGTCCATGTTCCAGAAAAATCCGACCTCCCACTCTTAATAACTCCTTCACGACACCGATGTGCCCCTTGGCCACCGCAAGGTGCAGCGACAATCAAAGATATACAAAGCTGAAAATTATTTTCAAATATTTTTCTGCAAATAATTCTCTTCTTCTGAGAAATACATGAAATATAGAATATGATGAATATATTTTGTATCAAAAATATCATCCATAAATATATTAAGTTATTGTATCATGTAGTTACCGATAATTATGTTTGGATTAAATTTTTATCACTGCAAATGTACCATTATACTCTTAGTATGTTAATTATGGAATATTATAATTTTAATTACGTCATTAAGAAAACTAGTTAATCACAATCATTTATTGCTATAAATAAATGAATGACTGAGATTGCTTCTTATTTTTTACCAGAAAATTATTTTTACCGGATATACACCATATATATATATATATAGGGATAAGATGTGGTGAGAACCAAATCTTAAATATGAACTAAAATTTATGTATGTCTCAGCATTATTTTAATGTATTATACGTAGAATCTTAATGTATAACATGATAGTGCATTTTTATTCATTAATTAAAGCATTGTAATTTAACACAATATATATATATATGTATATATTACATTGAGAATAGAGAAATGTATTCAATGTCTCTAATAATTAAGCTTCAAATTAGAGATTGATTAAAGGTTTGTAAAATTAATGGAGCGTGCACCTTAACATTTCAACTTTGTGGAAATTTTTGTATAAGTGGTCGTTTTGTCAAACGTAATAATAAAACATTGGTTGAATTATTGAATATGATACTGAAAGGGAGTGATTAGCAACAGTGGTCCTATATTAATCTAATAATGAAAACTTTGGAAGTCGATTAGCCACGGCATATATCTAGGTCATTAGTAAGTTAGGACAATCAACTAGGATTTGGAATTATAATAAAGAAAAAAAAAGGGGGGGACAAAAAAAGTAAACGACAGAAAATAATTAATACTTGGGAAATTAATGATAGCTAGCCTTTTGAATTTAACGCAAGTGTGGGATGTATAGTGTTTAATTATTAATTTCCTTTCATTTATTTAGACGTACGTTTACCAATATTATGTCTAAATAAGTGGAATAGATTAAGTAAAATTTAAAATTGATTATAATCCATAATTTGGCTTCATTATTTAGTGTACAGAATATATTATATTATGTATTAGACATATTTATATGCAATAAATTAAGATGTATGAACAATTTATTTTATAAAGTCCATTGCGTAATATGCTTCACGAATAAGACTATAAGAGTGTTTTTATGCATACAAGGAAAGTATCTTTGGAAATACACTCTCGGACCTTTCATATCTGGCAGAGTACGAATCCGGATCTCAATTTCATCATCGGAGCCCCAACTGAAAACAAATTTAATCACTCCTAATACGATAACTCAACCGTAAATAATAATTTAAATAATATCAGTGTTAAAAATGTAATAATCATCTCTAAATAATAATTAATGGAATAAGGATTTTAATTAATTATATAATTGTGATTCCGTAGTTGACTCTTTTGCCTTCATATGTGCTGCATAATTACAAATACGTGTGCAGGCCCAAATTGGTATTAATTTTTCATCAGAAAATTATCATTTCTAGGGATTTACTTATTTCATGAATATGAATTAGTCATTCCTCAAGTCATAAATTATCGTGACAGAATATATAAAATAGTTACATAAAATTGTAAAAAATTAAATAATAGATATCAATATGATAATATTTAAATTTTAATCATTTTTATATTTTTTGTATTAAAAATATTCTTATAATTATTTTGTATTACATGAATTAAAATGAGTATGAATATTATAAATCGTATTAAATCATATCATTCATGTAGTATTTGGTTTTATTAAATTATAAGTATGTATGAATAATATGATTTTAAAATAATTATATATAGTATTTGTACTTTTATATTTCATATGCCTAATTCATACACGCGTTATATTTATGACTATTATTTTATATAATTAACATAATTTTTATTACTGATAATTTCATAGTTTTATAAAATTATTTATCTATAAACTATCGTTGTTAATTTGAACATATAAAATTATTAGGTGAGGCCTACACCCGACCGGCAACTCGTCCGAAGAGTTAAAATCTGAATAATCCTTATCTAACTCATTTAACTTTTGCGTTCATTTATGAAATTATTATTTATTTTGATATTTTAATTCAATTACAAAATTGGTTTTTGATTTTTTTTTTTTATGGTAAATTTTATCTACATACAATTCAATTAAATGAAAAGATTCAAATTTCACTTAACACACAATTACAATAAATCAAGTATAGTTCAAATTTCACTCAACCCACAGCTTCTAATAAATTAAGATTCAAATTTCACTCAACCCACAGCTTCTAATAATTTAAATGTGACTTGAATTTTAATCAACATCAACAAATTAAAATGTTTTCTTAAAACTGTGTCGGTCAAATAGAACCTACTATACAGTTCCGAGATGGTCCGACACTATCATTTGAGTTGTATTAGGTCGGTCCTCTTATAGTGAATAATAAATATTTTTATTTTTATAAAATTAGTAATTATTAATTTAAATTTCTAATTATTTATTAATACAATTTAATCAAATAATAATTTGAGTCGCATGCTATAATTCTCAACAAATATTTTTAATAGTTAAATTTAATAAACAGGTACGTCTAACCGTGATTTTAATTAAATATCAATTAATTACATATAGTATTTTGAAACTTAAAATTTTCCAATTTCGAAACTCGAGAGTCCCGAAATTCCGATCAAGACGAGAATTAAAAATTAATTATTTTTCAAAATCGGGACCAAGACTCCCAGTCCCATCCTGATTCTCACCCCTAAAGTAACATAGTCGAAAATTTAATATCTATAACATCAAGAATAAAATGAGTATCATTCAGCAGTAAATTGTATAGTTTATTAGCTGATATATGTATCGAATAACTTAGTCTATATTATCAAAATTATTGAATGGATACTCGTTTTCAAAATTATTGAAGAAAATAAAAGAGCAAAAAACGTAGATAAGAAGGAAAGAAGAGGGAGTTATATATATTATATTGTCCAAAGCTCCATCCACATATAGTACAAGAACATATTGATACTTCATCCATTGCCAATAGAAACCACCAAGACAGAACATAACATAACAGAACAGATTGATACGAGGTGAATGAATGGTTTCATAATCTCTTCAAGCTCTTCTTTCTAGCATCTATCTTCTTCTTGTCTGCAGGAAGAACCCTAGTCAGCCCGGCTTCCTTCTTCAGTGTCGCTGGTGCTGCTTTCGACCCACTCTCACCCGATGACAGCATACCTGTCAGGTGATCTTGCCCGTTCTCCGGTTTTGGGGCCAACGGGGAGGGTAACTGCCCAGGCAATGCACTCTTTTGATCGACACACTTTGCTGAGGTGGTTGTCTGCTCCACATTCAAGGAAGCCGTGGACTCAGAGATCGCTCCAGATTTCAGTTTTGACTTAGGCTTAACTGCATGAATTCCGGTGTAAATCCTGATGTTAATGCATATTTCATCATCAGAAAGCACAATATACAGTTCTTTACATATATTATAGCGACTCGAACATCCTAAAAGCAACTGAATCGTCAACAATTAACAAAATAACTCGGAATTTAGAGTCTAGAGGCATGCCGCACATGTACCAAAGTAGATGGTATAACTAACCTAGCAAGTTTTGCATACTCGTCGTAATTTTCTAGCAGCATCTTGCCAGCCTGCTCGTTCAAAGCCGATTCTGGAAATGGTTCGATCAGTAAGCATCTGATCACCTGTTCGCTCACGGGAGATCAAGTGAGCAACATATGCAAAGCATGTGCGTTTCATAGTGAAGTACTTAATTGAATATACGGGACATACGATTAAAACATGCCGTAAGCCAAGTGATGGGCTCCAATCTTTCTTCAGCGCATTAACACAAATCTCACCAGTGGATGAAATATTAGGATGAAAAATCTTGGTCAAAAAATAGCCTGACAGTAAGATAGCAGCACGAAACATTAGAATGGTCGCTCCAGAAAAATATGCACCCCTTAATATCAATTCAGCGCAAGAAGCAGTCATCAGTACATCAAATTCCAACCATATTTACAAATTAGGGAGTGTCTCAAACTGAATGTGATTAAAAGTTAAAACTAAGCCGGAACAATTTACTGAAGCCATCATCATGATCTATGGTGATTTATTACCAAAGTGTGAAAAGCAGTACCAGAAGATTTCGATCAGAACTGACATCCAGATATACCCATATAAGTTTAGGATCACAAACCTTTTGGAGGAGAGTGTGGGAAATCATGTGACAATTTCAACTTCATCCGGAAAATGCCATTTTCATAAGGTGTCCCGGCTGCAAGGTTACACATAAATGATCAATCACAAAGACCTTATGTCAATTAGATAGGCTAATGTTTAAAATAAGCTACCTGGGCCTTCAATATCAGCAAATATATCTGAAAAGTTGTCATCATTTACACCAACTTTAATGCCTTCGGGAGGGGTTTCAGTAAGATTCTTAAGTTCTTTTGCGAGTTGTTTTATAACATTTGGAGGGAGGTTCTCATTTGTCGCCTTAAAAACATAAAAATAATGACAATTAGGCACACAGACAAAGTATGAAATAAATGAACAAGTATATTTGCATGTGACCTTTTGGAGTTTTGAAGTGTACTAAAACTAATGACTTGGTTACATAACAATTTTCGAGTTCAATATACATAATGTTAATGTCAAGGACTCAACCAAGTATAATGAGTAACAACTAACAAATCCCATATCACCCATTAATACAGATTCTTGTGACTCGGATACACTATTAACTAGCCTAAGCATTATATTTGCATGAGAAAAAGGAAACATGAAGCAACTGATAGACAATTGAATGTAGCATTACCATCACAGGTTGTGTGAGAGCTTTAAATAACTCTTTGTAACTTCTCTACGGTAAAGGGTGCGCCCTCAGCAGTTGCTTAGCAAAACTTCAGTGTGATGAGTTTGGGATAATTAATCCCAAACAGGATCCTATAAACATAAATAATAAAATAACAAAATAGCATTTCACATCAGTTATGCACTGAAATGAAATCGATATTATTCTCATATTTCAATAGATCTAGGATAAATGTATTGATGCAGAAGCATAGGATACCAACATTCTGGTAAATGGGATGCAACTTCACAAATGCATAAAGTTCCAGCCCATTTTTTGATCTAGCACACAGTGACTAAATTACTGTCAAACAATGTGATTCCAACAATTATCGGTTATAATACTGTGGTCAACTCTGTGATAGTAACAAACAACACTGAAAGCAAATCTTGGAATAACCAACTGTCAAGTTTTGATAGTTTTGCACACTAAAAACAGAAATACTGCTGTAAAGTCCATAAATTAGGAAGGTTAGGAAAACTCTAGGTTAGCATCCTAGCACCAAGTTAATGTGCTTGTGTTGATTCAGCTTGAATCTTTGCGTATCCTCCGAGATGAATTTAAGGAGAATTTTGGTTTAAGAAGTAAAGATCGTGCCCAAAATTTCAGTGCTTCAGAAGCATTACCCTCGCAAGAAACCAAAAAACTTTATACATGTGAACACTGATTAGGCCACAGTTTTCGGATCGGAATCATAGGGAGTAAAGGAGAAACCCTAAAATTGAATTACTCGAGAGGTCACCCTAAACTGTCGAAATTAAATCGGAAATTACAAGAAAAAGAATATATACGATAACCCTTAAAAATAAAATCTTGAAAGAAAATCAGGAAGCCCAGTTCGGACATGATCTCAAATAACCCCAAAACCACGCAGATAACACAAGAAACCAAAAATAACACCAAAGTAATGCAGTACTCAAATGGGATTAGCAGGAAAACCCAGAACGGAAAAACAATACCTTCTTCAACCAAGAGGGAGAGGACAGAGACTATATCGGCAATGAAATTAGAGTGATGAGACGATAGAGGGAATGAGTGCGTGCGAATTTCTCTATGCTATGGCTTTCTTTGGTAGACAGCCAGATATATTATCAGACTTTGCAAATGCCACTAAAGGATTTCAGATAGCGATTTCTCCCTTGCATATAATTGTGCAATTGATTTTTAGCAAACACATGAAGAGATGGAGAGAGGGAGAGAGATTACATATAAACTCGCCTATAATTGGGGTAGGGAGTGATTAGGAACGAGTGAATTGATATCGCCACTCCTTAGATTGTACCGTTACAATACTGCCAAATCCACAGCTTCAGCCTTTTAATTTTTCCCTATTTATTTATTTATAAACTTTTAGTTTTTGGAATCATCCCTTTAATTCTATGAAAAGGACAATGTCAAAATGAATTGTTTTTTCATTCAATAACCTCAGGTAACAAAATCTTAAATTCAAAATAATTTCTTTAAATTTCTAACACAAAATAAATTATAAGTTAAAGTTTTGTTTTTATTAATTATTAGATGGATGGCACTAATCTAAAACGTATAATAATACATTAATTTGCCATTCAAATTCCTATATAGTAATGTTTTGATGGGACTAATCAAAATATGCACCCCTTTAAATATAAAAGTTAAGAAAAAAGTGCAATTTAGTGTTTGTATTGGTGTATCAACTAGTGTGTGAAAAAGAGTTTTATTGGATAATTCATTCAAAAAACTGCTATATAATTCATTCATCATAATAAAAAGAGAAGAAAAATAATAGAGATGGAAAAGGGAATAATTGAGTCACGACGTACAGAACAGGATAGGAATTGCAAGAAGAAAAAAGCAAAATTCAAGGTGGAAATATAATAATAATAATAATAATAATAATAATAATAATAATAATAATAATAATAATAATAATAATAATAATAATAATAAGGTGAGGTAGGAATGCAATAAATTGATTGAAAGAGCGTATACGGTAGGACAGTGACCCAACTATTATTTGTTTGCCATATAAATATTCATAATCACAATTTACTTAAATAAATTTAAAATGTGGAGAATTGTTAATGTGGGAAACGACGTGTCGACAGATAAGACAACTATATTGGATTGCAAAACTTGAAAAGAAATTTATAATTAGGGGTGTAATAATTTGAAACTCATAAATGGCACTTTTTTAATCTCAATCCGAGTTTTAAGGGGATTTCGGGTTTATAAGTTTTCGGGGTAGGGACTAGAACCATAATTGAGAAATTATAAATTTTCAGGGTTTTGGAGTCTCGAAATCGATTGGAATGTCTGATTTTCTGAAATTAATTTTAAATTCGAAAAATTGTAGTCTCGTTTGAAATTTTAGAACCATGCGCGACCATTCAGAACATTTGTAATCAGTACCAAGACTGAGATTCAAAATTTTCCAATTTCAGAATTAGAGAGTCTCGAAGTCCCGAACAGGACCGAAATTAAAACAAAACAAAGTATATTTTTTAGCATCGATACGGGTACCGAGTCCCATCTCAATTCCCACCCCTATTTATAATCCATTTGTGTGATATGCAAAGCTACGAAACTACCCTACTTAACTTGTAAGGTTGCAAGAAAGGAAAATTGTAAAATTTGAGCTTATTCAAAGCAGATATGTTTAGTATGAATTCCATAGAGACCCATTTCGAATAAGTTGTCACTACTAAAAATCGAGAAATCAACTATGAAATCAACGACAAACTTGAATTCCGTCGTTATATAACAACGGAACAATGATGGATAGAAAATACAGCGTCAACGACAAAATACACATGGATCCATTTCCCTAAGCCATCATTTGATTTATATATAATTTAATGAATAAATGAATGAAATACTGCATAGGATATTAATCACACTATGAATTATATATTTTCACTCCACTTAAATTTTGATCAATTGTAATGCTGCCAGAAAAAAAATTATTTGAAGCATTCATGAGTAAGAAAGAACAAAACGAGATAACATGAGTTGATTTTTATCCAACTATCTCAGGCTCCATTAAGTATAAAGTATAAATTCAAAAACTTTTTACAGCTTATGTATAAATATAAATGTCGGTGTTCAAATTCATATATGAGTGCCATATAGCAAGATTAAAATAATTTGATGTAAATAATTTTTAGTATAATCATCAATTAAGGCATTATAAATTATGGTTAAGTAACCTGTTTTTATAACTTTAAAATAGTTTTTTATTTTTTAAAATATATTAATTTAAACCAATAACAATTCAATATAAATTTAATTTTATAAATATTTTATACTCCTAATATATAAAATATTTTTTAATAAATATAATAAAATATTAAAATTTTATAAATTGATACCCGGTTCGGTACTGATAATTTTTTAAAAACTTGAACCGGAAACTTGCTTATTTTCCAAAAAACCGATTCCCGATCCAATTCTTTTCGAAAATCGGTTACTGATTGACACCCCTACAATTAATTGTTATAGACCCCACCAAAATAATTCTAAAAAAACACTAAATTATTAATACTAAGACCGATTTTGGGGATGCTTTTAAACACATGCTGCATGCATCAATCTTGATTCTTGAATGAATATGATGTTAGTATTGTGAAGTAATACTTGGATACAAATATGATTAATTCCTTATATCCATTACTCAATTAATGGTGCCTGTGCCTCATATGATCTGATCTGGCATCAAATCATATATCTATTATATGATCTGGCATCCTTGTCGCTGAAACTGCTATTTCCTTCCATACTATTATAGTTAAAAATTTGATGTTCATTAATTATATATTTGTCTTCTCAAATAATAAATTTTGTTCAACTTCGAATTGAATAATGTGGGTGTTGTTTGGGCTGCTGTTGTCGCTGATCACAATATTAATAGTACTATTAGCCTAAGCCTACCACGAATTATGACCGTTGACGAGTCTGGTTCACAAATATCCGTTACACACCTAACCCTTGTTTTTGTTATGAGAAATATAATTGAATTAAATACTACAAGAGCCAAACTCCAAAAATTCTTATATTCATCAATTAAATAAGTTTATTATTCATCTGTTTGTTTTGTCTGATATTGGTCAAAAACTGCACCTATGTATTAAGGTTATTCAACTAGTAGAAGCGGACGGTGAAATATATACAATGTATAATAATACGATACATGCCCTTCATTTTTTTAATAAGTGTCATATACTGATTTATATTTTATTTTTTTATGTGTCCTATTTTAAAAATTTAGACTAAAAATATACTAACATTTTTCTCATTTTACCTTTATTTAATATTTTTATAATATAAAACAAAATGCACAAATACATTTATAAAGTGTAAATTAAATAATTTAATGAGGTTATATATATAAATTTACATATAAATGTAATACTTCATTGGTATTGGTATGTGTAATTAAATTAAATATGACGACACTTGTAAAAAATGGAGGGGTATTTTTCTGCATCGATTGAGGTTGTTAAGTTTAAGTGTTTAACTGAAACATACACCACAATAATCTTTTCTAACTAATAATTATTTTTAATTAAATTAATCTAATGATCTCCTTTCTTTTCTTTTTTCTTTTTTTTTGCTTTTCAAAATAAGACGAGCATTAAACATACAGGATACATACAGCCTCATTTGCAGTTGATTGGAAAATTATAGCATCGTTTCAAAAGGAAAAGAAAAATAGATAAGTCATTAGTCATGACTCAACTAATGATTCCCCTCACCAAATTTGTGTTTGGAATTTATAAGCTATATATATCATTTCGCAACAACTTTTCAGTCTTCTGGTAAGAAGATGATGAATGGGGAAAAGTGGTTTTTTAAAGAAGCTAATGATAAGTTAATACAAAGAGAATATAATATATGATTTGCTTTCACTTTGAGATATTCTGCTTTTATATAATATATATATATATGTGTGTGTGTGTGTCATGTTTATTTTGGCAAACCTAGTCACATCCAAGTAGTAAGTCATATAATACATACCAAATAAAAAGAATAAAAATTCTCAATTAGAAGAAAGTGGAAGCAATGCTTTTGACTGATTTGTCTATAATGATATAATTAAAAGCATAGTTTGGCATTAGATTCCAATTACAATGATTTTGCATATCTATCAGAAAAGGTGGTTGGCATATATAGAATTTCTCGACATTGGGAATCCTCAGCAAAAGTTAATTTCTTCCTTTAATATGATTAGTGGTACATTAATATGATTCAATTCAACTACCCAAATGATCACATAGTAGAGAGAATATATTAATATGTCTCGCCTACTATAATTCATATATTAATATATCAACAATTAATAAAAGGGGCAATGCCATATATACAAAGGTGTTTCAAAGGAACCGCCGGAATCGGACCATAACCAAATCGTAACCGTACCCAACGGTTTGGTTCCGAACCGTAACTGTGTAGCAGACGGTTCGATTACGGTTACAAAAATTCGGAACCGTGAACCGGCGGTCCGGAATCGTAACCGTCTATTTGGAACCGTATCTCTTTTTTTTATCCAATTCAATTTATTTAATATATTATAAATAGTCATTTCTTATAATTATTATTTATAATTGATATATTAAACTTATGAATACATTAATAATTAAATAAAATAAAATTTAATTATATGATAACTTAATTAAACCCTAATATTATATACGTATTTATTAGCGTTCATTTTATATTGTTATAATTATATAGATTAATTATTTTATTTCATTTCATCAATATATTCGTGTTTAACGTGTTATTCAATTAACTTATTCATGAGATAATAACACATAAAAATCTTTTTTTTAATTTTTTATTATTACATTTTTATTAATATATCATTATATGTGTATTATATATAATTAATATTAAATTAAAATAAATTTTACGTAGTTATTCTACTATTACATTACAAAGTTAATTATATGATATGAAATTAAATGATGATACACATAAGTATGTAATTAAAATAAATAAAATATTTAAAAATTTTAAATATATTAGTATTAATTTTTTGGACGGTTCACCGTAACCGGCGGTTTGGAACCGAAACCGAAACCACCCTACACGGTTCAGTTCCGAACCGTGAACCGCTGCAACGACAGTTCGGTTCCGATTCCAATTTCTCGGAACCGTGAACACCTCTACATATATATCCATTTTTCAAAAATAAATAAATAGTAGTCACTTGAAAAAAAAAAGTAAAAATTAATTACACTTACAAAATTACCCTTCAATTAAGTTAGTTGAATCATAAATCATAATTAAGAAAATTTAGACAAAGTAGAGTAGCAACATGAAAACCTTTTCTTAAAAACCATCAGAATTTGCAGCAAGTGGTGCGGTGGTCTGATAAATCAATCCAATACAGCTTATTTCAATATAGGTCTGAAAAAAACGAGCTCGTGTTCTGCTCAAGAGCCAATTGATGCGGATGTAAACAAGCATTCAACCAATATCAACATCAATGATTGATAAATAACATAATGTTTATTCTTCTGCAGCAATGACGGAGATTTCACCTTTGTCCAACATGTCGTAGAATGCTCTAACTTTTCGCTGCTCGTTCCAGTGGTGCATCTTCCATACGCCTCCTGCTACAATGCCAAGTGCAGTTCCGATTACAATCTCCTTGATCACACTAGGTCCTTTCAATGTGGCATGAGCGAGTCTAGGACCAGCCATTTTCTTCTAACTGCAACTAGAACCCTTAATCGAGTTAGTGATGCTACTGCAAGTTTATTAACTTCAATTGGTAGTCATAACAAACTATCAAAACTGGTGAGAGTGCATAAAAACAGAACTTATGGTCATCAAGCACACGAGTTCTCTATTCCCACAGTTCGATTACATTAGGTTACATCAGATAGGAGCAGTTTGCTAGCAAGAGAAATCAAACAAATAATGAAGTGTATATCAGGGGAGGACAAAATAATATGAACCCAATCAAGAAACTCAACATCTCATCCCCACCCCAATCCTAGACAATAATTTTAATAATATAGACATGTACATGTATGATTGTGGTTAAGTTTATAATTATATGCATGTGGAATTAAAATAGTATTATGTTTGCAATTATATATTAGCAGATAAATATAAAACTTGATTTATGTGCTAAATTTATTGATAAACATAAATTTATTAATTTAGTATATCTATAATATAACCCCCCCCCCCCTCCCAACAGACGCCCAGCTTAACCCATCTCCTTCATTAGATGGGGGATAGGGAATGCCGAAAACCACTACGACCCATTACATTTCCATTGTACATAAATTTACTCTAGCTGGAAATGTCTTCAAATTCTTGTCTTGACTACTTTGTCCCTCCCCTTTTGGATATCAAAGATACGCCTAAAGCATGCTCATCAAAAAGTGAGGACATGGGATTCCTTTGGCTGATATTTGGAAATATATTAAGTCTAATGATCCATAGGTAGCCAATGCATCAAGCGGTCATGCTCACATACCAACATAAAGTTCTTCATCAAGAAAATTGTTGGTTCGAAATGCTTGCAAGAGATGATTAATCACCAGTCTATTGTACTCCTCAGAAATCCAAACTAAACAAGAATCAGTGTGCAGGAATCCAATACACAATGAAAATACACTGAGAGTAGAGAGGTCTTGGTTTAGTCGTAACAAAAGATTCCACATATATACTCAGTAACAAAACCACCATGCCAAAATCTGAATGATTTCCAAACTGTGAAAACATTCAATTTTCAAAAGCATGACAATATCTAGAGAGGTTATGCCTTACGGTTACAAAACACTTAACTGCAAATATACAAGACCTTAATTTCTATAGACCACACACTTATATTTCTGCTGCATTTCTGTAATACATATATGATCCCCCAGCATTCAATTCATGGGGAAGGTGGTTTGATCCAATAAATAAGGTGAGGTATCCCCTTTTAAGGGGAACTTGGGTCCAATATCCAAGTTTAATAGCCATCATCAAATAAATATATTTTCTAGATCAGCAGTCGTGAGAAATTCAACACACTAAACGCCTTTCAAGGAGTGCAATGTCCACAGAAACTGAAATCGAAGTTCAAAATGAAATTCAAACGCTCAAAATCTGCGGTGTCGCGTAAAGAAAACAAATCTGAAATTAAAACTTACCTCGAAGACAGAAATGGAATTGATCAGGATCTCGCAACCGTTTTGGATCAGTAAAACCTGCTCACAGTCGAAGAATGACGAATTGGTAAAACAGACTAACTAGCCCAATTAAATCTATGAGTTAGCATATCCTTCTGTGTGCGCAAGGGAGAGAGGGATGAGCTTACCCAACGAACGAAAGCGTCAACAAGAAAGAGTTCCGCTGTTCGACAGAAATAGAAGTAAAAAAAAAAGTAATACCCCTATTTAAAAATAAAAATAATTTTAGTATATTTTTTAATGATTATTTTGCCAAAATAATTTGGATGCGTTGCTTAAAACATGTAGATCATCATCACCATGAAACAATCTGTGATTCTGTAGTGTTGGAGAAATGTGTATAGTTAAAGATGCAATTTTTAGTAATTATTTGCTGTTTATGTCTGTGTAGATTCAGTGATGTAAGCAGGAAATCTAGATATTGAAATTTTAGGTACATTGCAGTAACAGCCACTTATTCCATAATCAACATTTTAGTACAAAAACTGCAAAGTTCCAGATTCATACAATGTTTCCTCTGCTTTGTATCATCACTATAATACAATGATAAACTACTCTACAGATTTGAAAATGGATCCAGAACTCCATAAACAAAACCAGAAAAAAGAACTAGTAAACAAGTTTTGGTTCAAACTCAGCAAAGTCCACTGAGCCAGATTCAATAGGTTTCATGAGATATGCAGCCAGTAACTCATTAGCCAAAGCTGCAATTAGGGGAATCCTCTTAAGATTCTGCACCAAGGGTATATCGTCGGTGTCGCCAATAGCAAGTAGTTTTGTGTTGATCTCTACCATCCTGTCCAATTTTCTCTTGAATTCCGGGTTCTCAACGTCGAGCACAGCAGGGAAAATTCTTGCAGTCGTGCGATTTGTCTGCAGAAAATAAAAATGCAAGATTAGGCCTTTTCTTGATTCCAGAATATGATATGTTATATTACTACAAGGGAGGAAAGAGAAATAGTTTACCTCAATAATGACATGCATGTCAAATTTCTTTGTGTCAAGACCAATTCCTTCATAGAAAGCACTTCTTTGGCAGTCATTGAGGTACATTGTCACATACACCTGCAGGTTTGATCCTCAAAAGATGTAAGAAAATATGAGAACTCTAGGGAAACAACATTATATGTAAGCATTCAGAATTGAGTGATTACAGAGAGACAAAAGAAGCGGGACCACAGCTTCGCCTTCCAGTCATTGAGGAACTGCGGCTGAGCCTTCATCAACGCAGAGAAGAAATCGCCATGACGATTCTCGTCTTGGCACCAGTTCTCAAAGTACTTGAAAATCGGGTAGCATTGGTACTCGGGATTCTCCTTAAGGTGCCTGTAGATGGTGATGTACCTCCAGTATCCAATCTTCTCAGACAAGTAAGTTGCATAGAAAATGAACTTAGGCTTGAAGAAAGTGTATTTTCTGGCCTTTGTGAGGAACCCCAAGTCCAGAGCCAAATTGAAGTCAGATAAACCTTTGTTCAAAAACCTGTTCAGAAGTTCAAGAAATCTTAACTTCACCATTCATGGCAGCCTCTTGGGCAATAAAAAAGGAGACGAGCTTACCCTGCATGGCGCGCTTCGTCTCTAGACATGAGAGAGAAAATCTCAGCAACCATAGGGTTAGTTTTCTGCAAAAGCAGTCAGCAATGAGTTGATCTGAGAGAAACAAATGTTTCAATGCATGCCATTGAATGTACTAGAGAACAGACAAAATCCACAGAACTTACAAACAAGTGGGAACATATACTCAAAGTTAGGATATTACAGGAAACTCGATTTTCAGTAGAATTAATGTTCAATAGCCGATTTGAGCTCAAGAAATCTAGCTACATTTCGAAGATTGGCTTTTAGCTCCAGCTTCAAACTGTAAGAAGATAAATAAGTGTAGTATCCCGTTTATCTAGTTTCTAATAATGAAGCTCATACAGGAAACCCTCTTCACTATCTTGTCCTAAAGTAGCAAGCGATGAAGTCTAAAGAAGGTGAGCTATTACAAGATTTCTGTAACATGCAGTTGGAATAGGAACATCTCATATTTATCAACCAATATCAACTAGGGGCAACACTTATAATGAAAACAACATTTTTAACTGAAATAAAATACTAATCAACTCCAGCACTGAACATCATCACTAGACTCATAGACACAAGAAATGCATGAATCACTTCATATAACAATCAATCAAAATTCAAGAAACACACTGATACCTTAAGCCTTCGGCCAAGCTCCTTGTAGAGAAGGAAACCAGAGAACTCAGCAGTGCAAGACCTCTCCAAGAATTCGACAAAGATTTGCCTCAAAGGCCCCTGAAGCTTGTCAGCAGCCTCCTTGAATTCCTTATTCCTAACGAAGTGTGTCTGGTTGAAGTCAGTTTTAAACTCCTGCACCAGCGCCTCGAACTCCGCCATGTTCAAGTTCTTGTTGATCTCAGTGTTGAAGAGCTGCTCCATTTCATCGAAGTCCGTCGTGTAGAATCTCGGCGTTAGAAGGGACTCCTTTATCTCTTGCTTCTGAGTCTTCTTCTTGCCGGCGGCCGTCGGCGGCGGCGGGGTGGCGGTGGATGACATCCTCACCGTGAAAAATCTGTTCTTTGGGCATTTCGAGGCGCCGAATCTTGGAATGGGGGTGTTAAATTTGGAAATGGGTTTCACTAGAGCCATTCTCTGCAGAAACTTCAAGTGAGAAATTCTTGTGTTTTTTGGTGGGATAAGATGTAATGTTGGCATTATATAATTTAAATGAAAATGATGGCATCTAATCTCATCCAATGAAATCTACAAGCTTAATTGGAGATTGACACGTGGCATTTTTCTATTTGCCACCTTGATTGCAGGTTCTGGTTTTCATTTTTGGGATTTTGAGGTTGAAACTTAATTCAGAGTTCTTGTGGTCTTAGCTCTCTCCGCCGTTGATTTTCAGTTTTCATTTTCCAGATTTTTGATATATCTCTTTTCTTTTCCTTTTTTGGGTAAATTTGTGAATTGAAGCATGCATTGTTTTTCTTTGATAAAAAAAATCAGACAAATAAACTAATAACTGTAATAACATTGCAGTTGTTTACTCAACCAACAAAAAAATGGTACATTCAGCTTCTGGAAACAATATATGTTTACAAAACACACACACACACAAATTTCTCCAGCACTGACTGAAGCGCCCTTTACAGAGATCTAAAGCAGAGCAAAACCACAAAAAAAATCTGTATATTCATATCAACACCAATGCACACCTTTGGTAATTTCTCCATGATTTTGCATCTGCTTTAAGCTCGGATACGAAGAAGAAGGCTAGCAACTTTCCTCGTTGTATCTTCTAAGTTAAAACAGTAGAAAAGGGATCTCTTGGCCACCACACCAGACACTTCAAACATGACAGTATAATTCTTCATGCAAATACAACATATGATCAGTATTAGTAAGTCACAACTGATTAGAACACCCAAATAAACGAAGATGTGAGCAAAATTCTACCTTCAAATTATGCTTTGTTATGTTCAGATATTGTGGCATCAAGTTTTTCCTCCTGATTGGTCTCAGCTTCAACGGGTAAGCTACTTGTCGGCTCAAGAGGAGTGCTAAACCGGCTAGAGTCAGATCTTTCGCTCCCTTCCTTGTGTTTTATGCTGTCTTCAATGTCATCGAATTCAAGATTACGTAGTAGATTAGGTATCACTATGCCGTTGCTGTCAACTAAAGTTGAGCCCATTTCAATATCTATTTTCTCTTTTGAGCTAGTGATGGGCATTCTCATGAAATTGTGACCAGTGGTTTCCTTGACTACAACATCGTCTTCCTTCACGATTGAGCGGAAATCATTCATAGAAGGTGGGATTTTGGAGAAGAAGACTTCTTTGAAGTTGCTAATCATCCCTCTGTTGTAAGGATTCTCCTTTTTATCGTATCGATACCTGAAGTTCTCGTATGTTGTCTGAATAGAAGGATAAACAAATCTTATGGAAATATCTTTCAGATTCATCAGAGAACATAAAAAGCTCGATATATCATAACATAAACAAAATAGAATAGGCCATTGGAACACAGAGGAAATGATAAGAAAAAATGAGATGCACAGAAGTTACTCAACCACTTTAACAATATTTGAGATCGTTTAAACGGCCGAATCTTTTAGAAAAAAAAAAGGATTTGAGGGGCAAATATATTGATGGGGAAAGATTACCTGGTTAGTGCTAATTAAGTAGAAGTGGAAAACTGCGAGGCCTCCCACGAACCAGAAAGTAACGAAGCAGTAGAGGATGAGGATATCCGACAAATAATCAGATGATACAGCTTTCCATATAGAACCTTTTCTGGTGATAATATTGTACCACGAAACGACAAAAATGTATGCACACAAGAGTGTTGATGTTGATACGAACATGTAGAAAAATCTATAATTACGCTGCAGATACAAGACAAGGTGATCATGTTAGGTTCACTAGGAAAGTTGTGAAGTGAAATCAGAGAACTGCACAAAGAACAGATTCATCATCTTGTAAGATTAAAAAACCTTAAGAAATGTTACATTCAGATTAAAAATAATCACAAACTGAGAACCTAATGTGATGCCAAGAAAGTAAAATTTGATGACATGGCAGTAGAAAAGAAGAACATAGCATTTTTTCCAAAATATTTTCATTTTACTACGCCGAGGAATTTCCTAACAAATTGTAGGAAGAAAGATAGCAACGAGTATTAAACTTGTAAGAAAACTCACTACACCAATGCATTGACCAACCCATGGACAATGATGATCGAATCTCTGAACACAGTTGTTGCAAATGGAGCAGTGTGATGCACGGGGAGGGCGGTAGAGCAAACAGGTGTCACAATATTTGACTTTGACTGTTTGCTCATTTACAATAACATCCTTCGTCCTGGGAAGCCTCAAATGAGGGGTTCTACCGTTGACCCACTCCATTGAAGGAGTGTTTGTTTCGATTGCTTCATCACACTCAGGAGGCTTTGCGCTCCTAGGAACAATTCCAGGATCTCTACTAGCTGTTAGGAGCAGTAAGAATATATCCTGCAAAAGACAAGGAACGTAATGCTAGTGAGAAGCATTCCATTTTCACATTATTTTATTTGTAGGAAACAGAAGCATTGCAAGTTAATATGCTGGTCAGCCTGGTCCACAGAACTTCATATGAATAATCAGAAATGTTCCAAACAAAGAAGAAACAATTCATTATGGAACTCTTTGCTCCCTAGTGAGTAGGTAAACCTTTTAAACACGCCATTACTTCATTATACCTGAATTGCGGATCAAACATATGATTATGAAACAATAGTTTTGCGCCATTGCCCAGAAAGAGAGAAAAGTAAGCAAGGAGAGAAATGGAACACATTTCATGGTGGATCATAACAAGGTACAAATACAGGTTACATCCTAATCAGATAATTAAACCATTACATTTAGTTAAGCTTAAAGAAAGCAAAAATGAGTAAAGCAATAATTTTGTGTCTCGAGAGAGTACTCATGCTTAATGCAGAGCAACTTCTACCATAATACATTAATCAACTTCATATTCAGTATTCCACACAAAAGTACAAACTTTAAATTTCCAGTTGAGATACGTATAGAAGTTTAGCATATTTAATGGTTAAAATACAGGAAAGACAAGCTTAGGATTGCTTACCAACATGGCTAGTACCATAGCCACAACGAGTACAGCATACCAAGGAAGGACATTTTTATTTTCTTTGCGCATGTGCTGAGTGATAAAAAATATCTTTATACAAAATGCAATAGTTGGACTTGCAATTAAGACTGCTGATAAAAACAATGAAGCCACATCTGGGCCAAAGATCAATCTTCCTCCAAAGAAGAATCTCTGCAAAACCAAAAAACAACATAAACCAAAATTTTGAATACTTGATTTTAAATATTCTGCTATAAAAAGGCATGTCATAATGGACTTCAAATTTGTAGAGAATCAGCTAATTTCAACTAAGGGATAGGAAGATACATGTATAGACTCACAAAGAAATGCATAACCCTCTCCTCAAACACAATTCACATTAATTTCTGAATTTAATTGGTATATATCAAATGGATTTCCCAAACCAAAACTTAAAGAATTATATGTATAAGAACTTGAACATGCTGTTAACAACTCCGATCATAGTAATCATCTTAAACAAATTGTCACGGTTGAAGTAAATTTAGCTCATAAAAGAAGAAAAAGAATTCGAAAACATTACAAACTAAAATCGCCACAAAAACACAATTCATTTCGCTAAGAACAAGTTGAAAACATCAAAATCGGCAAATGGTCTTCTCATTCATCTCCAAACAATCAATCAAAACTGGGAAAGAGCTTACATTACTCCCTTTCCAAACTTGATAAAGCCTCTTAGGTTTGGGTTTTCCGAGGTCCATCGATCTTCGACGATAGAGGAAACAAAGAAAACCCAAAACCCTATTCGGATTTTGCTCTTAATTCCCAATAGCGAAATCCACTCCCCTCTTTCCTCTACTGTTCCGTTCTTTGACAACTGCCCACATCAGAAATGACACCAAAGATCCTAAAAAGCCTCGCCTTTTTCACTATTCCTGATTATTGCATGCACAACATGCATCCAGAATTACAGGAATCGTGAAATGGGGTTTGGCTAGAGAAAGGGAGAGAGGGAAACAAGTAGGAAATGTTTGCAGATTAGGTGATCAAGGAACAGCTGCAGTCAGCCCTCTCAAATACGGATTTTCTTAGGTTTTTGGACAAAATATTTGTCCATCCCTTTACATCTGTTTATTTCGGAAAGGATAAAAATGAATTCTTTGCAAACAAAAATTATAATTATTTTCAAGATAATTCTTAATCAACTGATTAACTGCTTTTGCTCATCTCTTTCGGTCAAACTGTACTGCTGGTGGATCTTCCAACTTCCAACTGTTAATCTTATTTTCTTATTTCCTTAATTTTTTATTGCAAAAAAATGTAATCTTTCGAATTTATTACTGCATAGTCCATAAAACATTATTTTTTCCAAAATCTAGAGGAAATTGTGTCTTTTAGCCAGATTTTATACAAACAATCTCGATCAAATTTAGTTTATATCATTAACATGTGGTAGAAAATAATGTAGCAGTCCACTTTCTTAAAATTTATTTACTCATTTCTATCAATAATGATTAATAAATTGAAATGACGAGTCAACAAAATGAGCATTTAAAAAAAATTAAAAACAAACAAATTCATCAAGCTATTAAGCGTGTGTATACATATAAAATATTTTATTGCTAAAGATTCCAATAATTTGCATCAATTAGTTATGTTGCACTTTGTCGGACGTGCAGGCACAGCACAGCATCCTCTTCCTATTTTATTTTATTTTTCCAAATATTCCTATGTTTGTATGTAGCAACAATCTTTTGAAGGAATTAGAAGACTCGCATTGTTTTAATCAAATTCAAGATGACACCCTCTTCGAAATTTAATTTTAGTGGTTGGATGTTTACAAAGATGCAATAGTTAAATATTCTCTTTAGTCTCTACTAATATAATAGGTTTGATGCGTTTGGTTACCAACAAATACAATGTGTATTAATTCCAACAACATATGATAAGATGATACTAAAGTTTTAACAAGTACAAACAAAATAGAATGGAACATTGCAAAATAATTTAGTAATTTTGTGGTTTCCAAGCATAAATTATCTTTATTGTAATTTATTGATACCCTGATCAGCAAGCACGATGTTGACACTCAACAAGAAAAATTCATTCACAAAATTCTATTAGGTGTATCAAACATATTTATGCATTATGACCTCTCTCAAAGAATTTATCATTCGAAAAAACAAAAAATACTGACTTTGCAGTTCCAATCTTGTCGAAAATGCTCACCCGTCTGCAGTAGGCGGGGTTAATACATCCGTGAATAATATAGCATGCCTCATAGATAAATATTAAATTTTTAATAAAAAGTTTATTAATTCTTATTTTCTATCTAAGGTTTATTAATTATGATATAATTTAATATTATTCAATATAAAATAATGCAAAAAATAAAATTAATAAAAAAAATAAAAATTATAGTGACTCGTATATTAATGTGGCATTATCACATCAACTGTAAGCATGTTAACTTGTGTTCACAAGTACAAACATTCCTCGCAATATCTACCTCTAATAAATTAAAATCAAAGCACCATACAAACACATGAAAAAGGTCTGCTGTGGAACTTATGTAGCAAAATTGGTACACTCTAAACCGCACAATACATATATGTATATATATCTTTGCTGCTGTGACAAGATACAATAATAAGAAGCCCTAACAAGAAAATAAATCACAAAGGAGAGCCCCAAAAGGAGGAGCCATAAAAGAACAAGGAAAATTGAAAAAAATAAATCTATACAGCCTCAGCATCAAGAGAGGTGAAGAAGATAAACTAAACTACACACATCAAGAGCGGTTTAAGCAACTTTTGCTTTGTGGTCAATCCTCAACCTTTCATGCTACATACAAAATTTATGCAAAAGTAAGTTAATAAATTGTCATAAAACTGGACTTTCTTTAGTAATGTACTAGTTTTCAGATAAAAGTGAGTTACCTTATCTACGAAATACGGCAGAAGATGTTCTCTGAGAGCTAAAATCAGAGCGATCATCGTCGGTGAAACTATCTGCGGTTGTATATTTGTCGTCTTCAGAAGGATAGAAGTAAGGATCAAGAATTACTTTCCCTCCTTTGCCCTTTTTCAAACCCTCGTCGATTCCATTGTAATCCAAATTCTGCAGAATGCCTGGGATTGGCTTACCATCCTTGCCAACGGCACCCAGTTCTATGTCCATCTTTCCATTTGACTTGACGAAGTTGGTGCTAAACTTTCTAGATATGGATTCTATGTAGAAATCTGCTTCGTTCACCCATTCCCGGAAATTGATGGGAACAGCTACCGGCTTGGAGAAAAATATTTCCTTGATGTTATTTACTATTCCACGATTATATGGATTTTCCTTCCTATCATAACGGTACCTGAAGTTCTCATACGTCGTCTGTACAAATAGTTAACCCGAGTTATGGTAGATTTGGTTGAAATATGAACCATTTTTGATAGCATTATGAAGCAAGAACTGTGTTTATTCAAGAACCTAAGCTATATAAACAACTAAAAGCAGAAATTGTAGGAAATTATATAGATTTCAAAGTACACAAATAATATGAAAGATTCTATATTGCAAACTTGAGAGTGCTCCAACATAAAACTACGGTAGCTAACCTGGTTGGTTGATACGAGATAGGAATGGAAGAGACTGAGGCCACCAACAAACCACACCGAAATGAAGCAGTAAACTATTAGAGTGACTGATACAACATCATTTGACATGTTTTGCCACATGGGACCTGGTACTTTGAGGAGGTTCAATAAAGAAAATGTGAAAACGTATATGCACAAGACTGTCGATGTTGTCACAAACAAGAAGAAGGTCCTGTAGTTTCTCTGCATCAAAATTAATAATGGAGTCATTTGAGTGTCTATCCCGAAAGAAATAACCAAAAGGTCATAATTGGTGGAAAAATTATAGATATTTGCCCGTAGAAAGAAATCCTATTAAGAAGGAAAGGAAATTCATGTTGTTGCTCTCTAATTAGCAGTCAAGACTCTCACTAAAAATGCCAACATTTTGATAGCATAGTATTCATCTCCACATGCATGTATTATCATTTATCAGTACAAGTTCATGATCACCTTCTACTAAACTTTCTAATTGAACTGCAAACTTATGAAGTTCTTAGCAAGATTTAGTATGCAAATATAAAATGAAGACCATCCCAAATAAGAAGCTTACAACTCCAATACACTGGCCCACCCATGGACAGTGGTGATCAAACCTCTGGACACAGTTGTTGCAGATTGAGCAATGAGAAGCACGTGGTGGACGGTATAACAAACAAGTATCACAAAACTTGACTCTAACTGTGTGGCCATTCACAATAACGTCCTTCGTTCTAGGAATCTTGAACGAGGGAGTTCCGCAGCTGACCCAGTCCAATGACCTAACGGACTCTATTTCACAATCAACTGGTGGCCGGTTGTTCCTAGGAACTATACCGGGATTTCTTGCAGCTGTCATGTAGAGAAAAGTCAAAGCCTGCAAAAACACCCAATTCAACACCAGTAACTCATCCTATTCAGTAAAATCACCATTTTCTTGGAGAAATGCAACTTAGGTTTGGTTTACCCACCAAAAATGTGAGGAAAAACCCCATGGTCAATACAATTCGTCCATACCAGAAATCAAGCTCTGAGATCCTCAAAAGCATTTTTATGCAGAATGTTAATGCAGGGCCACCTATTAGGACCGTCGATAACACGACTGAACCTGCATCAGGACCAAAGACCAATCTTCCCCCGCACAAAAATTTCTACAATATCAAAAAATAAGTAAATAGTTCATACTTCATTCAATTGTGCTATTTCAGGAAATCAGTAAGCAAGTTGGTATAAAAGCACAAGCAATTGCACACCAACACCAAACAGAACCCATTACATGAAACCCCCACACCAAATTTCTGTGAAGAAAATTACTAAACCATTGAGATGACAAAAGCACCCACCTTTCACAATAAACATTCAGTAATACAAATTCAAAAAAACAAAAAAGAAAAATGAGGAACAAAATAATTACATTGCGACCCCTCCAAACTTGGTAAAGCCTTTTCTTCGCCGATGGACGATCAGTGCATCTAGAGGGTGGAGCAAAATCTGGAAACTTTTGCCCACCCATCGGAGAAAATTTGGTCAACTAATTTCCCCCTATAAATGAATTTATGTTCAGTTTCCCCTAAATTTTTATCTGCAAACAAAACAAAAATGCCCTAAAATGGGTGAGAGAAATCAAGATTTCTCCGATGGGCCAGCAGTTGGAGACATGGAGAGGATGAAAAAATATTCCCCGGCTTTTTTAATTTAATTTTTTTCTGGGTTATTTTTCCCTCACCATTAGCTACTGGCCCCTCTCTCACAACGCAAATGAATTTCTCGCCATTTCTCCAACATCTCTTACAAATTTCACTATTCTTGGAAGTTGCAACGGTTGGTTCGTTAATTTCGCGGATTTTTCGCGCGCGCATGCAAACATAGTGTAATTGTGTAAATGTAATACCACATGATTAAAATTCATTTGTAATCTATGTTTTATTACCATCACATTCACGCCTGACGATTAAGTTTTCAATACATGTAATAAAGGCAATGTTGCATTTGTCTTAACAATGAACAAGATTATAAGATTTGCAAAACGTACGTGTCAGATAGTTTCATATTACTTATAAAATAGTGGAAATTAATATTGAAATTCCCTTTGGGTGGAGAAAACTTAACTAACCACTATTATTCCCCTCTTTACGACTCCATTAAACTCGAATGTTTACAATTAACTTGAGAAACTAGAAAAGGAAAAATGAAAAGGGAGAATAGAAAGAGAGGAAAAGATTGGTGGTCGTCCAACCCATATATACATGTGTGCTGTTGCCATTGTTTGCACCACCGCCCTGGCCCCGCCGTGTCGTTCTTTTGAGTCATGACGATGACTGTGTGTGTGGTTGAGTGGCGCCAACTTATCTTCGTTCCCATGCATGCATGTGGTTTGACCATTCAACCAATTGTACTGGGAAAATGCATGCTTGAATGGCCCAACTAATTAATAGGTCTTCATTTGCTCAATGCTTGCCTCTTGTCTTGTCTTGTCCATTCTTTTTATTTGATTAAGATGAAAATAATAATTAAACCACATTAATTACCGTTTGAGCTTAGTTATGTTTTTATATTTTCAAGTAATTGGAATAGGAGGAAGAAGCTACGAGTTTCAACGGTGGAAGAAGAGGGCTATGACCTCCAACAATGGAAGAACAATAAGATAGCTGGGAGGATTTGCCTAGTTAAACAAAAAACTTTAAAAATTGGAGTATATTAAACATACCACTTAAAAACTTTATATATTTCATTTTAATTTTGACGAAATGGTAAAAATACCACTTAAAAGGCAATTTTGTCTCTTCACCATATAATTGTCTACTTTCTATATGTATTGCTTTGATATGACCTTTGCACATTGATTCTGTTATTATTTTTAAAATTAACACTTACGATTACGAAGAAATTTGTACAAGTTCTGTATTATTATTGTTACAAAACTTAGCGATGCTTTTGGAAAGACAAGTATATATAATTTGAATATACAAGAACTTAAGGAAAGAAGAACTGTGTACATGTACCTCTTGAAATAAAATAAAAATATAAAAACCTATAGAAACAGGAAAAAAATACTAGTTGTATTCACATGTTGGTCCAATCATAGAGGTTAATCCTTGGAATAGTTTAAGTCCTACATAGAGCAATCGTGTAATTTAAATTTAATAATAACTTTTAAAAATAGTACAATTACCAAATAAAACCAAGGTTGAAAAGTCAAGGAGCAAATGATGGCTTATACATCTATGCAATAATGGAAATAAAACTTACAACTCCCACTTCCAAACAGCATTACAAATTCCATCAATAGAAGTGTAATATGCATCCACATAAATATCACAAAAGAAGAACACAAATCTCGAATCATAATCCACAAACATGGACCTATTTTCCTAACTTCATTTGGAGAGGCCGGATTTTCAAACGCTAATCCTCCCTGATGAGTAGGTAGTGATGACAAACGACAACAAGCTAATTCAATAATAAAGAGCTAATAAATTTTAGCATTATCTTACATTACAAATAACACAATTACATAACCTTAGTTTGTGACCATAGGAAGTTAAGAACAATCGATACCTTTTACCCAAAAGAAAAAACTGATCCATTGCATTTTGAGGTGGGCACCATTCTTCCATCATCTTCCGCTAAAACTGAAAAATAACAAGTGCTGTAGGGTGAGAATTAGTCCGGCCAGCTACATTTAAAATATACATTAGAAAGTGACGTGATAAATATAATTGATCCGCCCACATGAATCTTATTCAAGGTAAAAGCATTTATTCTGATTATTGTATGATACAAGAATCATATGATCAGATCATATATAAGCGTCTAAAGGAAGGAAGGGATCAAAAAGTTAAAAAGCATAAACAAGATGACATTTTCAAGAATGATCAATAGTAGAAGTAAACAAACCCAATGGGTATAAATGATATGGAAGCAACTAACCTTAATGCTATTAAATAATTTTAAAATAAATGATAGGAGCAACCGACATCTTCTCCATCTTCCGGGAATAAATCATGTAACCAGGTATATACAAAGAGACGCGAGCAACGATAAAAACCAAGATAATGTATTTGCCAATCATAACATAGAAATATTGAATTAATAAAATTTTAGCATGTGGTTTTTACAAAATTTGAAGTTAGAAATAATCATTCTTCAGATATTTTTTTTCGTATAATTCTATAAATTAAGTTAAAATATCACAACAAATTGAAGCCTTCATAGAGTTTAAATTGGCAACATACTGAATTAGCCCAAGGCCCATGGTTTTTCATCCCTGAGATTTTGAGAACACGCAAAACAACTATTTACCAAGACACCAATTACACCAAAATGGGGAAGTACACAGCAGTATTTAAATAAGCACAAGATTATATAATTCACATGAACAAAGTACTGAACTTGGCTAACCTTTTTTCGCAGGGATCTAAGCACCACAAAATTTACCCACTATAGTACATGACTCTTAATAGAAGTACCCCCTGCACTTTGCAGATCCACACAAGCACTTTTTCTTTCCTTTGTCACCTCCTTTCTCAGGGGAAACAATCCCATAATCATATGTCAACTCTTGCATGGGAGGAATGTGTCGGATAGCAAAGAAAGCAATATGCAGATATGAGTCACTCTGAACATCACGTAATACTGGCTGCCATATCACATTTGGCGAACAACTATGATTCATGAAGCGGGAAACATTTCCATTGTGCTTAGCATTTACAAATAGGGGGTGAGGAGATTTTTCAAAACCAGCTGAATTGTGATGTACAGGTTCTAACGGCTCATAGTAACGCGTAGCATCAAACACATAATTATCATCATTATCATTCCCAAAACCATTTGCACTGAACTCCTTAACAGCATCTCCTGCATACTCACAGATGAAACCACCAGCTCGAATAGGATCCCAAGACCTAAGCCCCCACCCTCTGTTCTTTGTCTTAAAAACTTCCAGGTGGACCTTCACTCCTGCCTGAGACATTCGATTCCGGCAGTTTGGGGGGCATGAACATGCCTGCCCACACTCGTGTATCAAAGATTTGTTATTCAGTAGGACCCCAATTGAAGAATAAGGGAGAAGGCCCTCATTTTTCTGATTGCAAGGGCAGTTGTTATCACCTGGTTGGCATCCACCCAAGCAATGACAACCCAAGGAAGGTTTAGAAGCAGGAAAAGGTTTCATGTATCTGAGACTAGAGATATACGTGAAATGGGCCGGTCCCTTTTCACCATCGACATCATTCACAAGAGTGACAGGCTGAGTTTCAGCACCTGAAGTTAGATCAGGAAGGATAACTCCAGGCCGGGTACCAGATTTATCCTTCCACTGCTGAATCGATTTCCACAAGGAAAAAGCTTCAGCCTGCCCGGGTACCCTAACCAGCTTATACTTAAACACATTGCAACCAGATTTGTTTTTCTCTGCCCATGACTCCTGAATTTTGTACAAACCATCATAAACATAGATCTTACCTACACCAACAGTATCCTTTATACCTCTAATGACTCTTACATCATTGCCACGATGTAGACTCTTCTCAAGCGCAAGATTTCCCCGTTCCAACTTCTGATCTGACACTTTTCCGTCTTTACCCGCTAATCCTCCCTGACCAGTGTAAACCAGTACATCTGTATCGTCTCCATTATCATCATATCCTCCTGATGAAACAATGCTGATAGCCATAGGGTCTTCATCCATGGTAAGTTTCATGCTCATGTAATCTATACCAGCCATACTTGGAGTATGCAACCCCACAACGCACATCTCCATTCTAAAGAAAAAGATATCGCCAACTTCAACCCCAGGAACGTATCCCATCCTCTTCGGGTGATTTGCTCTTATTCCTTTGTTCATCAATATAGCACCGGTTTTCAGATCCGGACGTTTAGCAGCCCCAGGAGATGTGTCCTTTGCTTCTTCAAGCTGGGCAACACGTCGGCGTATCAAATCAAAGACCAAGAGTATGGTTCTAGCAATGTCCTTTTCGCTGTTCGAACTTCTGAATTCATCAAAGTTCTTGAGCTTAAACGATGACATGAAGCTGTCAACAACCAATTCAAAGTCATACTCTAGACCACCCATGGTTCCTTTCTTTGGCCGGCCCCTTCGCTTCCTTGAATTACTGGCAACATCTGCATCACCATCATGCATGCTAAATCCATTACCATACTGATCGCCTTGATTTTGGGAGTCACTGTACCCGTCATCCTCAATTATTATAGGTGCTCTTCCACGTGCTTTAGAGGCCCTCTTCTGCTGACTTCTGCCCCCATTTTCGTGAGGTGTAGGGGTCCTAAATGAATTTAAAGGGATAGGAGCAGGTATGCTGCTGCTATCAAACCCAAAGTTACCCGGCACAGGTTGCTGAGTGCCATTAGCAAGAAAAGGGAAAAATGGCTGAACCCCAGGAGGAAAGGGGCCAGAGGGCGGGACACATGTAAAGGGCATGGGCTGTGGGGTTGCAAGTGAAGACATCCCAGGTGGGTTTGGGAAAACTGGGGCAAGGGTTCTCAGTGGTCTCACATCTAGAACCCTAGACTTATCAATTGACCCAGGATGACCATTTAAATTAGAACCACCTTGCTCCATCTAACTACAAGAACGACACTCCTACATACAGGACTTTCCAATCAACTCAAAAACGATATCTAACTTACAGAAGCTCTCCGCAGCAATTTAGTGACTTAATTGCTCTGAACAAACAAATGAATGCGTTTCCATCACTGTACATATAACACCAGTTATTACTGTGAATATAGGACCACAAGATTCAATTACATCAGATTTCAGAAAACAAACCACATCTGTCAAGCTTATTCCAAACCGGCAAAGTGGCAGCTTCCTGCGACATGCAGAACGATATAGTCAAAAGTTGACAAAATTTACGAATTAAAAATCAGACTGTTGATAACTGAATAGCATAAACCCTAATTTTAAGCTCGATTCTCGCAAACCGTAAAAAATAAGCCAGAAATGGAGAGTATAAAAGCACAACACATGCAGGGCTATAAAAGGATGACCACCGACTTTCAAGATTAAAGATAAAGACGCCATTTCACCTCAAAGTTTTAGTGATGCCACAATTATAGATGAACATCAGTAAGGGGGCGGAAAAGGAAACAAGAATTGAAGAAAGAGCTAAAATTTAGTTTTTCCGGAAGAATTTGGAATGAAGAAAAGGATACAGTATGAAAATCAGAGATTTAGAGAGCGGAGAAACAGAGATCTTGAAAACAGAGATTTACAGCTCTTGCGTTGAGTTCTTGAGGTTGAAGGGGCTTCTGCGTTCTCTGTGCGTTCCAATAGTAAATGTCAAGTGCTTTTCTCTTTTTTTATTTATTTTTCAGAAATAAATATAAAGTGCTTTTTTTAAGTGATGGTAAGAAATATGCTGTGCTGTTTTGCATAAGCGTCCTTACAGTTTTGATATATTACATAAATACATCACAACTTGGGCGATCTTTTATTTTTCTTTATAGAAGTAACTTGAAAAAATAAAGAAAATAAAAAACATGTTGTGGATGGTAGAAGCCCAATAGAACATTAGATAGTCATAATTTATGGGCTTTCACAGCTCACAAGGCCCATAAAATTAATTTAATAATTTATTCAAGATTATATATAATGATTTTCTATTCTTACAAATTGTATCACTCCTCCTATGTCATGTCTCATGAGTCATGACCATGTAAATATGTGGTGATGTAAAATAAACTAAACAAAATTATAATATAATAAGGTATTTTTAGTACTAAAAAAATATATAAATGACAAGAATTTAAATATTATTATTTTGATGGTTATTATTTTATTTTATTTTATAATGTTGTTTGACTATTTTATATATTCCCTCTTTACTTAACCCTTCATTCTTCTAGTTTTGACATATAAGGTGATAAATTAAATAATTGGCATAATTATTAGTACATTGTGTATATATAATCTTTATGTGAAAGTGAAACCTATTATTCACTCGTGTGTTTGTATCTTGTACATGTTTAATAGGGCATAATTATATACAAAAACATTATCCTCTATCTATCTATAAATTTATTATTTATTTTGTCACAAATTTGTTATTCAATTTTTTATCTTCTTTTTTGATAATCGGACTTCTTTACTTCATAAACATAATTCAATTAAATATAACTCTAATAGAACTCAAACTTCACTTGAATACAATACACCTTAAATTATTATTTTTTTAATCTGTCTAATCAAAATGATAACAAAATGGTATACATAAACAATAGATTTTATAGGTTGCTTGCAACAAAGAAAAGATGGTAACTTGAGCCTATTGCCCCATTTCCACTTCTTGGTGAAGTCCATTTTATTTTTCAGAACAAAACTACACTCTTCATATGTAAAGTTTCAATGTGATTAAAATCATATGTAATTGATTAATTTTCAATATTCATCACAGCTGTCCCCTAACAATGTAGGAAGTTGACAAACAAAATATATGAGCAATAATCGAGATAATTCAACAATAATGTTTGGATAAATAAAAGATGGTTAGATAAATAATTGGAAATAATAATGAAATGTTCCTGAATTAGTGAAGACGTGTCTAATGTTTGTGAAGAAAAAAGACAACTCATAACTACACAAGTTTGTTTTTACTTTAAGGTGAAATTTTATCAAACTTGTTGAATAATTTTATGATGATAAGTTACATCGTTAATATGAATAAACTACAATGTCAAAGAAACTTAGATTATAGTTTTGAAGGAATAAAAAGGGCTATATTTTTAAACATTCTTGCAAGGATGGCAATGTCAAAGCTTGAACCATATATGCATATGTTTTTATTTACTCGAAAAGGGGATATAGATAATATAGGGAATTCTTTTTCAATTTTTTTTAAAAAAAAGAAACAGAATTAACTAAATTAAACACGATCCTACTACGAAATGAAATGTATACCATATTTACTAACTGGATATATTATTCTTAGACGTAATATAATTTTTGTTGCATTATTGAAAAACTCATTTTAAAATTATCATTATTTTGTCATGCAAAAGTATATCAAACTATAGCCTTTGACATATTTGAATGGGCAACTATTAGGTCTTGCTTGGTATTTAAGTCATTATATTTGATCTCATATTAATTATTTTATAGTTAATCATATGATAATTAATATAAGATGAAATATGGTGGCCTCAATACCAAATTTGTCTCGATGTATTGAGTTGGAATTATTTGACAATTAAGTATTACGAGAATGCATAAATGAGTTTCTTTGTTCCACTTTTATATCTTATTTTGTGTTTTATAATTAAAATTTAATTTTTTATATACTTTAATTTAGTTTTATAAATAGTATTAGAGTTCGTCCTACTTATATTTAGGGCCGGATTTGCCTATAGGCACGGTAGGCCCACGCCTAGGGCCCAAAATTTTTGGGGGCCCAATTTTTTTTTTTTTTTTTTATTTTATTTTCAGCTATGCTATCAATTTTTTTTAATTTTTAGCTATGCTATCAAAATTTTTGAAATCATAATACAATGTTTAGGTCCAAGGGAGAGTATTATTTTTGGGGGCCCGTTTTTTCAATACAATATTTTGAAAATTTCCAAGGGAGAAGAGAGTATTATTTTGAAATATTATAAAATTTTTGAAATCATAATACAATGTTTAGGCCCAAGGGAGAGTATTATTTTTGGGGGCCCAATAATACAATATTTTGAAAAATTTTGGGGGCCGTTTTTTTTTTCGCCTAGGGCCTCTCGGAGTACAGATACGGCCCTGCTTATATTAGAGTTTGTATATTTTAATTTCATAATTGTGCCCGTTCACCTGTCTAAAACTATCGTCGTGCACCCATCCTATCACAGTCATCCACCTCTGCGCACCCATCCCCTCGACCCAACCCAACACCGAACACCTCCCCTCCCCAGTGTAAGACTATAATCGTCGGCGACACAACACAAGGAGATATGTAATCTGACAAAAATTTAAATTTTGCGATTAGGTATGAATGGTCTGATTTAGTATGAAACATATGAAATAATATGATTCATATAATTCATACGTGAATTGTCTAATTCATTATAAAATATATGATTCTACTTAATATACGAAATTCGTACTTAGAAGGCAAAAAAAAGTAAATAATACAATTTTAACTAATATTATATTGATGGTTATTATTTTTTATTTCACTATATTATTTGTCTATTCTCTATTTCATATCACATGACATTAAATATAAAACCATCCTTCTTTAAACAAACATATCTATACAACAAACTAATCTATACTAATAAATTCAACCGATAAAGACGAGTACGTAATCTGCTCTAAACTATTTCTTGAATTGAAACACTATTCAACAAAAGCATATTTTGCAAGAAAAGCCAATCATCGGAAGCTGCTTACGTTAAGGCAAAGATAAGATCAAAATCTGGGTTCCTGCTTCTGGGAGTCATGAAATGTGTCTTCAAGCAAGAAAAAGACACGTACTGACAAATCCAGAGTGTGTTTTTGGCAACAGATTTCAACGATATTAAAGTGATTAATGATAATTACAAGCAAGCATTAAGCTACGAGCTCATTATATAACTGCCACCGTCCACCCTCTCTCTTCATCATCATCGTCATCATCGCCGTTCATCACTATCATCTCTCAATCCAAGATTACATTTTGCGAGAACCCTTGTTCTCTCTCACACGGTCACACACACATACAAACTAAAACCCCAAGACCTACCTGGTTGACCATTTCCAGGTAAATTTACAATGCCCTTGATAAATTAGGAAATATGTAATTTACTGAATGAAAGTTTCAGTTTTTACTGACTTATGATTATTATGTGAAACTTACTGAAGAATCCTGTCTCCATTACTTTTAATTCAAATTCCTGTTTGTAATCTATTTATAGCGTGTTCAATATCAAATTCTTGATAGAAATGATGAATTCGAAGAATATATACACCAACTTATTTGGTGTTTTCTGGGAAATTGGAGATATTAAGCTGCATAAGCATCGTTGTTCAAGATAATGTAGAGGGATTGAGACCTTGCAAGGTTCACTGAATTCTCAAGAAATCAAGTAGTCATCATTCGTTGTTATATTTCAAATGTAGGATAAACAGATAGACCCAGCTAGAACTCTAGTTATTACGAGTCTAGTTATGTACGCAGTTATTATTAGAAGTAAAATTTGAATGCAGTATTTTCACCATAAGGAAAAAATATCTAGCTATTATAAGTCTAGAAGCGTACATAGTCAATTATTAGTTGCAATATTTTTTTTTTTATTTTATAAAATTGGATTACATTAACATTAAATTACATGGCGCGTCACGGAGGACTCGAACCCGAGACCTTAGCCTTGGATATTAACCTCACTACCACTAGGCCAACACCCGCACGCCTGGTTGCAATATTTTGATGTCAAACTAACGCCATAAGCTAGAATATCTCTATCTATAGTAAGTCAGTTGAAGCCGAGATAAACATCTGTATATAGGAGTTTGATTGTGTGCTTAGGTGTGTAAGAGAGAATTGAGAGAGGGATACTTTAGCATGTCTATCTGCGTGAGTTTATGTGGAAGAGAGGTGTGTCCTCAAGTGTGTATATATTAATTGCGGTCTGGTATTCTTGGTGTTGTGTGCACCTAAGCTGATAAAATTTCCTTATAACTGGTTTTCTGGCCCAGCAGAATTTGGTAAGAGGAAGAAAACTTCTTTTTTTTTGTCTTTAAAGGGTCTGAGTCCAGGCATGTTCTGCTATTGAATTATTCTGCTTGCCTTTGGCAAAGCAGTTGCATATTTATCAATTTTACTGAAAATGGTATTCATAAATATTGACTTTATCATGGAGTATGGCCACTAAAAGGGAAGTCTCTTCGGCTGAGATGGACCGGCTATACAATTTCAGACAGATTCCTACTTTTCTTATCTTCTATAATTATTTTTCTTTTGGACGCCATATACAACGATGATTGAAAAGCATGTTGATGATTACATTTTCTGAAAATGAGTTAAACTATTGTTGCATGGTATTGGAAGTATGCAGTTTAACGATATTGGTTTAGTTAATTTATGGTCAGATGCTTGCTCCTTCCTTTCTTGCTGAATTTGATACTGAAAATGAATAGTTTACATAAAAGGGTGTCAAGTTTCATGGAATTATTTCAAGAATGTTACATATAGGATCACACTAATCTTCATGAAAACTATAGTTAAACAAACTTGCTCTGTCGATTTCTGACACTATTTGGATCAGAGAATTTCTTTAGTTTCTCTATGTTTATACACTGTTATAGTCAACCGACGGTGCATGTGTAAATCAGACAGCTATCAGATTCTTTGAGGTCAAAAGTTAAATGATTTAAACAAAGAAAAAACAAGGATATTTTGATAGGTTATATATGGTTGTAATTTCTACAACTTAATATCTTGATTGGTAAAGTTTAAAGTTAAACGTTCTTATAGATTGTGCCTGTTGTAATATAGAAAAGATCAATTGTATTATAGAGAAGATCAAGTTGTTGTGTGCATGTGTTGATCTGGTGGTAAGTGGTAACTCCTGAGGTCTTGGGTTCAAACCCACCATTACTAGGTGAGAATTTAATTTTTCACATTTTTTTTTTTTAAAAAAGAGTCTTTTCACATATAATCCTGGTACTTTGCTTCTGTCAGTTGCTTTGCTCCTATTTCTTCCTCTCATATTAACTGATGGAAGACCACTGAATTGGTACTCATCTCTTCTTATATAGGTTGAACATACACTGGATGCTATTCAAAAGAGATGGGTGCAATAAATCCGTGGCCCATAATCCTCTTCTTCTTTTTCATTGCACTGAGTGCATTTTACCAATCATCTGCTGATGGGATCGAAGCAGACCAGCCCGTTGCTCTTTATGTGAATGCGTCAGAAGCATCAGCGAAAAAGATACCAAAAACCTTGTTTGGTATATTTTTTGAGGTGAGATTGATCAGCAGTCGTCTTTATGTTTTACATAGTTCATCAGCATCAGTCACACATCTTACAGTTATTCCAATTTATTTTCATTTTAATATTTCAGCTAAAAGAGGAAAATAATGTTTTTAATTAAAGACACGTGAATTGATGTGCCATGTTGACTCTCATATATTGAGAAGTAGATGAGATTCTTTGAGATATTTGCAGGAGATTAATCATGCCGGAGCTGGAGGCTTATGGGCAGAGCTTGTCAGCAACAGAGGTCAGTGGAAGAATAATTTCTTATACATGTGATGATTATAGTGTTGATAAACTATAATTCTATAAGGAATCTTGGTTAAGGCCGTTCATAGTAAGAGGTGGCACTGATATGGCCCCTCAAATTTCGTTCCACAGCACAAGGGCTCATATATTTTTTATGTGGCAAAAATGCTATTCTTTTGTACTTATTTCTTGCTTGATTTTTCCATTAGGCCCTTTTTATGAAGCATGACATAGTTTTAGTGGTTATGATGTCTTAGCTTGAAGCAAGCACGATATAGGTTATGAAACGTCCTTTATGGAGACTTATGTAAGTAATTGCAGGTTTTGAAGCTGGGGGGCCCAACGTACCTTCAAATATTGATCCATGGTCTTCCATTGGAAGCGAATCATCTGTGATTGTGTCAACAGACCGTACATCATGCTTCGAGAGAAACAAAATTGCATTACGGATGGAGGTTCTCTGCGGTGAAGGGTCCAGAGTCTGTCCAGCTGGAGGCGTTGGTATCTACAACCCTGGCTTCTGGGGAATGGTATTATTTGTTCTCTTTAAAATTCTAAAGGCTTTGGTAACTAATAAACCATAAGTAATGGGGAGTTCTACTGTTTAGCAGTGTCTGTTGTTTCCCTTATGATCTTTTGAACATTAAGTGGATTTATTCATGCTTCTTAAGTGTTTACTAAGATCATCCTGCAACTCTGTAGTAATTTAGTCTTTCATGGACATGAAAATGCATCTTGCAACACCATTACATGTTGAAATTGCAATTATTTAACCAAGATAAAATCTTTGGCTACTATGATTTTCGGCTATGATGGAGCCAATGCACTGTATCTTTTCTAGTTAAATTCTTTTTGTAAAGATCAGTCATGCTTACTTTTACCTGACCTTTGCAAACTGTACTGGTTTTGTATTGCAGGATATCGAACAAGGGAAGACATATAAGTTGGTCTTTTATGCACGTTCATCAGGGCCCATTAACTTGTCTGTGTCACTCACTGGGTCAACTGGAGTACAGACACTGGCTGCTACTAACATTGTGTGAGAATCATTGATCCGTAGATTACATAGATCCTAGATATCTAAATTTTGATATTTCATTAAATTCTGCTTCCTATTGAATCGAGCTATACATACTATTACAGAGCTTCTGACATTTCAAACTGGACTAAGATGGAAGCTACTTTGCATGCAAAAGGAACAGATGCAAAAGCAAGACTTCAACTGACAACAACGAAGAAAGGTATCATATGGTTTGATCAAGTGTCATTAATGCCCACAGATACACACAAGGTATGCCTCTGGTCACTAAGTTTCTCATCGATACATGTCACTTGAATAGTAGACTCCTTTGTTCTTTAATTATAGGAGACTGCTATTTTTAAACACAGGGACATGGTTTTCGCAATGATCTGTTCGATATGGTGAAAGATTTGAAACCGGGGTTTATGAGATTTCCAGGTATGACCAATTACATATTCTCTCAGTTTTTCCTCATCTTTTTGGTTCATTGATTAATTTGACTTGGATTTTTGTTTCAATATCAAACCAAATATCTTGTCAAATTACTACTCCCTCCGTCCCGCTAAATGTGGCCACGTTTCCTTTTTGGGACGTCCCACTAAAAGTGGCCACTTTCCCGAAAAAGAAAAAATTTTACCTTTAAAATACATCTCTCCTACTTTTTTAAAATACAACACTTTACTTTCTTAATCTCCGTGTCGGATCCCTTGTGGCCGCATTTAGCGGGACGGAGGGAGTATTAAATAAATAAAAACACAAAGTATGCATAGCATCCATCATTCTGAAGAAAATCTTCATCCTGAAAGTGGGTTCACCTCTCTTCACAAATTAATAAGAAGATATCCTATTTTATTTGTAAAAAAAATAGGTGTTTTAAATCTCCTGTGGTTTGTCCACCGGTTGATGAACTTAGTCAGTCTGTATTTGTTACAAAGTTTTATGTTATTCTACTACTAACTAGAAAGGTATGAACACTATGTCAATCTTGTCTCTTGGGAATTCTCCGGTAGATTAGTTTTGAAAGATGCTGATTGCTGAACAGTGCAGATCCACTAACCCGTGTTAATTTTTTTGTTTATGGCTATATGGGAAATTCTATATAACTATATCATACTAGTTTTGTTGTGGTTCCTCACTTTGGAATGGTACGTCTGTGGTGTCAGGTGGTTGTTTTGTTGAAGGTGATTGGTTAAGAAATGCATTCCGCTGGAAGGAAACTATCGGGCCCTGGGAGGAAAGGCCGGGTCATTTTGGTGACGTCTGGCATTACTGGACTGATGATGGGATGGGTCATTTTGAATTTCTCCAGGTAATATATACACATATTCTCATTATATTTGAAGCTTGGTACATAGGAAGTAGTAGTGGTGTTTGCACCATCTCTTGTCTTTTTTGGTCCTTTTTAATCTAATTCTTCTGCAGCTTGCGGAGGATTTGGGTACAGCACCTATATGGGTATTCAACAATGGTACAATTTACACTACATAAATCGATCCCTCTAATGTCTTGTCAGCTTTAACTCTAAACGTCTTTGCTTGTAAAACTTTTTTTCTTTTTCTTTTTCTCAGGAGTCAGCCACAATGATGAAGTTGAGACTTCCAGCATCTATCCTTTCTTACAAGTACTGATTCAAACTATCTTTAATATTTTGTTGCTGTTATGGAAATAGTAAAATTTTCTGCAAGAAAATATGTTTTAGCTATAACTTTTAGGAAATTTCGAAACTTTTATGCCAACAAGGTGACTGCTTGCTCAGTTTACTGTTCTGCTTTAGAGTGTTTCACCATTAAAATTTGCCCTTTACATCAATTGCAGGAAATATTAGATGGTCTTGAGTTTGCAAGAGGTGATGCTCATTCAAAATGGGGTTCTGTTCGAGCATCGCTGGGGCATCCGGAACCCTTTGACCTGAAGTATGTTGCAGTGGGGAATGAGGATTGCGGAAAGAAATATTACCTGGGTAAAAATATTTTTTTACAGCTGATTCTTACATAAATCTGTCCCACAGTGGAGTAAATGAACAGGTGTATAACAATAAACCAAAAAATATATACAGATTGATTAGTTTTCGAATCTTTAGATAAAGACCTTTTAGGTGATTTATGGTGATAAGAGGTTCTACTTTTTAAGAGGAAGCTTGTAACATGCCAATTATATACCTGGTTCGTGATTTTATTGACGACGGTTATAATAATTTTGAACATTGATGAATGGTGAAAGTTTGTAGGTTGCATGCATTGAAATTTGAAATTTGTTACAAAAATTATTTCTAGGAACATCTGAGATTGATGTGGGCGTCATGATTTTTCTTTATTTTGTGATGATGCAGGAAACTACCTTAGGTTCTATAATGCGATAAAGCAAGCTTATCCCGATATTAAAATAATATCCAACTGTGATGGTTCTTCCAAGCCATTGGATCATCCAGCTGATTTTTATGATTATCATGTAAGATTTGTTCTCACGAGCTACGTTTCCACTTTCTTTGTATTGCACGGCTGTGTCTAATACATATGATGTCTCCCATGCTGATAGATATATAGCAGCGCAAATGGTGTCTTTGGAAATGCACAAAAGTTTGATAAGGCACCACGGACTGGTCCAAAGGTTTGCTTTCGACATTTTCAATCTATAAGGTTCCAACTACTGCTTAGATGATGTGATCAACGGTGCAGGCCTTTGTGAGCGAGTATGCTGTCACTGGAGACGATGCTGGCAAGGGTAGTCTTATAGCGGCAATTGCTGAAGCAGGGTTTCTTATTGGGCTCGAAAAGAACTGGTATTCTCTCCCAATCCCAAGTAAATATAGTTCATTAAAATGGACACGTCATATACTTGCCGAGTAATCCAAACGATGACGTTTGCAATTATTGAAGCTCTTATGTCATGCTTTTGAAAGTGCGACTCTGTTTACTCATTGATAAATTCGACTAACGTTCCTCTTTGCTCGTCCTCTACAGTGATGCTGTCGAGATGGCAAGCTATGCGCCTTTATTTGTGAATACCAATGACAGGACGTATGTGTGGTTTTTTGCTCTATTTTCTTCTTCTCATTTAAATTCTTCGAGGAACTTATGGTGACCTGCTCTTTGCTTCAGGTGGAGCCCCGATGCAATTGTGTTTGACTCTTCCAAGGCGTACGGAACTCCTAGCTACTGGATGCAGCATTTCTTCCGGGAGTCGAATGGAGCGACTCTCCTTGATTCTTCCCTTCGATCGAACCCTTCAAACTCCCTCATTGCTTCCGCCATCACTTGGAAAGATGCAAACAGCAGGAAACACCTGAAGATAAAGGTTAGTTGTTACATTTCTCAACTCTTAGAAGTGTAAACCATTCATCAAATTTCTTGAAATTGAAATCTGATAAAACTCTTATAGGTGGTGAATTTTGGAAGCAACAATGTGACACTTCAGATTACAGTTGGTGAGTTGGAGGTGAACTCTATACAGTCATCCGCATCGACCAAGACCGTGCTGACATCTGGCGACACCAAGGACGAGAATTCTTTCCAAACACCGAATAAGGTACTCGGACCACACACCCCATAGCTGCAACTGTTCTTACTTGACTTGACTCGACACATACCTTTCTGAACTGCAGTTGTATATATTTGTGTCTCATATTCTATTCTCGTATATCCTCGTCTGCAGGTGGTCCCGATCACGGGTAAACTGGAGGAAGTAGGTGAGGAAATGGATGTGGTTCTGGCTCCACATTCTTTAACATCCATTGATTTGTTGATAAACTCCAATGTTATTAGAAGTGTGGGATCTGACTCTGTTGATTTATCCTCCTACTGATGAGGGAGGGAATGATCATGCCTCAATATTATGTATGTTTTAATAAATTAAAAAAAAATGGTAATAACTAATATAAAAATTAAATAAGATTCAAATGTTTTATCAATCTTCTTTAAGCCAATGTTATCAGAAGTGTGAGTATATCGTATGACTCTGTTGGACTTTACGATTAAACCCTCTTGATATGTTTTTTTAGTATAAATATTTTTCTTAGAAAAAAAAAAGGATATAAGTATATTATTGTGAATAATGATGATTACCTTAAAAAAAAAGAAGGAAGTTTGGTCCATATTGCAATTATAGCATTAAATTTAAAATTGTAGCAACTTCAATTAGGGTTGATCCTAAAAATCAACAAATTTTTGGTCTAGGTCCAAGTCCTGATCGGGATTTTGGGACTCCGAGTTCTGAAATTAGAAAATTTTAAGTCTCGATCCCGATCCGAAAAATGTCCTGAATAGTCCCAAAGTCCTGAACGAGACCAAGATTTTTTGAATAGGACCAAAATTATTCGAACGAAACTACAATTTTTTGAACGGAATCAAATTTTCCAAATTTTAAAATTAATTTTGGGAAATTTCGAGACTCCCAATTCTCATAAATTTTCAATTTTTCAATTCCGGTCCCAATTTCGAAAAATTTGAGATTCGGGATCCTGAATCCCGCCGGGACTCGGATCAAGACCAAAAAAGTCTCAATCACAATCCCAAATTATCACACCTACCTTCAACACTAAACTATCAATTTCTTCTGGTCAAAATATTAAATCAAATTATATAAGTTTTGAAGGTAATCTGTCAATCAATATAAAGAAGACTATAGATAAATGGCCTAATGGATAGGCCTACGATTGGCCCAACCAAAACGGAACTCGATAAATACTTGTGTCCTAAATTTGGGTCAAACTACTTTATATTATACCAACTTATCATGGCACCAGTCAGGACAATCATCCAATAATTAGCAATGATGTAATGCTTACATTTATTTGGTCCAAAACTTACCAACTGTCTTTCCTTTTTTAGGACAAAGCAAGTGCAGTATGCTTTCTATTTTATTTACCAATTTCAAAATATCACTATTATTTTTCAGTCTTCCATTGAAATGTCTCCAAAAATATCTGCAATGTTTCCAAAACATTAATTTCTCATATAAATTAGTAATAAGTGAGTAGTAGGAGTACAATTTAAACAAAGTAAAACTCTATCTAGAAAGGAGATGATGATAAAAGTAAGAATGTGGAGAAGGACACAGAATTATGTAGTGAAGGAGTTTACAACTTTAACCTTGTGAAGGCATCTCATGATTCTCATCTCATTCCTCTTTTGATTGCTTTTTTTAATTGTGGTATAAAGTTTTTTGCTTTTAAACTAATTGCACTAATTCGTCACGTTTTCAGTATAGTGTCATTTTCAATAGGGGCAATTTTGGCAAATCCCACCCACGTTCAAATCTATCTTCATTTCGCACAATTATGATTCCTCATTTAAAATTTAAACAAAAGGCAGATACCAATTTAGTGAAAGGATCCTGAATTCAGGAAGATGGTGAAAAATATGGGACAAAGTTGAAGAAAATAGGCTTTCGATTTTTCCTTTTGTTTTTAATCAATTTTCATTTCAGAAGTGCAAATTTGTACGAGGATTTAGGTTGTCTACTTGTGTTTTTAGTCAAAACCATATTTGTCTCGTGTGAGTGACTAAGCTCACCTGCCTCCACAACCCCTCCCTCAGTCCCTCTCCCTCTCCCTCTCCCTCTCCCTCCCTTGCATCGAAACCCAAGTGGCCCCCACCACCAAGCTACACAAAACCATTTTCATCTTCCATTTCCAACAAAAAGGTGCAGTCTTCACACCCCCACTCCCCCAGCCGTGAACCTCTCTCTCTCTCGCTTTTTTTTCACGTGAGAGATGAACCAAGAATTTCCCCGGAGTCTACTCAGAGGCAGTGATATGGGGTTCGCAAGAACCTCCTTAGGCACCTTATTTTCACGCCCTTTTACCAGTACCTCGACAAACTCCGACCAGAATAGAATCTTGATTGATGTGGAACCCGAAAATTACATTAATGACGATGAGATTGATGATTCTATAGCTCCACTGACTAGAGATTGTGGCTACTCGAGACCCTTTTTGTTTCTCGACATGATATGGAACTTGGCATTTGTTTGGGTGTCTGTGTTCGTGCTGTTGGTCACTGTCCGAGAGCGGCCTTCGACTCCTTTAAGGTTGTGGGTTTGTGGCTACGCTTTGCAGTGTCTTCTGCATGTGGGTTTTGTGTGGGATGAGTACCATAGGCAAAGTCTTGATGATGATGATGATGATGATCTTGGCGGCGGAGGGCAAGAGTGTTGTTTTCCCAGGGGGGTTCTGTGTTCTGCTTTTCATCACAATAGGTAACTTTTTGTGGTTTAATCTTGGATTGATGCGTTAATGGTTTGTTTGGAGTTATGAATTTGTGATAAATTAATTGTGGTTTTTTTTATATTTTATTTTGTGTCCTATTTGTTCTGTTTCCTGGATTATGATTATTGTTTAATGATGCTGGCCATGTTACAATGCATAAGATGACAGATAAAAGGAATTTGCACATTTGCACTGCAGGTTTGACTTTGTTATATTGTCTGTTAAGTTTGGTTCTACACGTCTATGGGGTTGATTCTAATATTTATATATCTTACGATTGCTGCCTATTTATTTGTTTTCAGAGGGCTTTAGGTGGATTTATTATGAAGTTGAACGGTTGGGTGATATATTCGTTTGAGTTTAGTATTTAAATTGAATTTCTTTCATCTAAGATTGAAATCTTGAAGCAATAATGGCTTCCATCTATGTAATTTTCCAATAATAGAAGTAGAATCTAGGGAGTTCAATATTTTGGCCCTGGTTTTATGGTATTGGCTTGAGACCAAATTGTGTAGTTACTGATATGCCAAAGGTCAGCCTTTGCTTTATATCCTATAAAGCATTCTCTTGCAGATATCATGTGAGAAGCTCTGTCTTTAATATGCTTGAAAAATAAGATATTGCAACCTATTTAATTGGTACTTATAAGTATGGTTTAATGCTTTACAGTTTACTGAGAATAAATATCATGAAATAGATAAAAACATGTACATATGTGATATTTTTTCACAACTTGTGGACTGTCAACAATAGTTAAGGCTTTATACAAGTTCAATACAAATTTGCTGTATGCAGTTGTCCAGCCATAGATGCTGCTATCCAATCTTCCTCAGAACCTAGTATTGTACTGATGCACATGAAATGTGTTACTAAATGGAGAAATTAATATATATATATATATTGATGGTGATGAAGATTCCTTCCAATCTGAAAAAACAAAAAGGGGCATGAATGCTTGCAATGTGACGTAATAGTACACACTGGTGATCTATAGGAAGTTAAGAGAGGAGTATTTGGCGAGCAAAGCTTCCGTTAAGAAATGATCATTGATAATTAGTGGCATATACTTGCAATTTTTGTGGTAATTATTCTTTTGTTGCATTAGTTTCTCATAATGATCTTGATTAAGCCACAAAAGAGGAATTTGTTTGCAGCCATGAGTTTTTTGCTTTGGCCTTTTAAAAACCAAGTTACCTATTTTATTCGAACTTGTTTTCCCTCTTTTCTCTCATTTTCAGCATCATTAAGAAGCTGGAATCCGTCAATACTGTTGTTTCATCCGTGTGGTGGGTTTTTGGATTTTATTGGATAGTAATAGGAGGGCAGTCACTCCTGCAAGATTCTCCTCGTCTTTACTGGTATCCTATACTTAAGCAATTTCTTATACACTTTTTAGGTCAATATCAGTTTTTCCATTAAAGAAGTGTGGACAACAAACTCCTGAAACACAGCAATTTTTAAATGCAGGTTGTCAGTGGTTTTTCTAGCCTTTGACGTGTTCTTTATGATGTTCTGCATTGTGATGACATGCATTATTTTCCTTCTACTGTTCTGTTGTTTTCCAATCTTAGCCACAGTTGCCTATGCAATAACTATTGGAGATGGAGCCTCTGAAAACGACATTAGGTCTCTTCCCAAATATTTATATCGGCCTCAAGGCACTGTAGGATCATTTCAAAATGAGAAGAAACAAGAAGTTAATTTAACTGCACTTGAAGGCAATAGCATCTCCATTGCAGAGCTCGTTCTTCACCCAGAGGATTCTGTAAGTTCCATTCAAACACCAATGATCTATGGCTTGTTCAAAAGCTTGATTTAGTTATAGCTCAAACTTTGAATGCTGAAACTAAATGCAGATTTTGTTCATTCTTGTGCTTAGAAGTTTGGAATTGGATTTTAATGAAAACCTGCTTTATGCACTCTTGCTGCATTGTGAATATTTCACATTTTAACATCATCTTTGCATGGGGAGGAAGTGAAATACAAATTGATGCCATAAATTAATGGATTTTGTATCACCCTTCAACTTTTATCTGTATTCTATACACGGTGACTTTGATTCTTTAGTCATTCCTTTCCTGTTTTTCATGTAGTTTAGTTTAAAGAAAGACGGAGAAAATGTCTGATTTTCATGGATGTGCAGGAGTATGATAATCTAACTACTTTCATCATGCAGGAATGCTGCATATGCCTTTTCAAGTATGTAGATGGGGCAGAGCTGTGTACTCTTCCTTGCAACCACCATTTCCACCACAAATGCATTACGAAGTGGCTACGCATCAACGCCACCTGCCCTCTTTGCAAGTTCAACATTCTCAGAGGTGATACCTTGGTTTGACCTTTCCCAACCAATACCTTATTAAGGATAATATCACGTAACTTTCACAGGATCGAAAAAAGTAAAAGATGAGAAGAAGATATCTTGCTAATCAACCACCTATTGTACAGTGGAAAAAAAAAGTGAATCCTGTGAAGAGTTGATGTAGAGCAGTTTCTCTATTGTCTTTTGTTAGTTGTAATAGCTCAAGTATATACATTGGAAGAGCTTTTTGGCTAGTGGTTATAATAGTAGAAGTTAACTAGCAACTTTCTTGCTCTATTAAGGTTTTGTTTTGATGTGACATTGTTGTTGGTTTTGACCAAAGTGAATTTTGAGTGTTTTTCGACTGATAAATTCAAGTAAAGAGGCTCCACTACATGGGACTATGGAAGTAAGTGTGACATTTCTCCTAACACAATCTTGTGATTGTGCTCCATTAATATAGGGTTAGTGGTTTTAGTCAAAAAACAATTAGTTTGCCTATTATTAGATATGCTTTGATGATCTCATGAAGAATTAAATCAAAAGTTAACAGCAAAGAATCAAGAAAACAAATTATAATTTTTGAACAGTTCTGTCAAACTTCAGTAATGCATATAGAACTATAGTATAGTAGATTATATGTATGCACCACAAACACAGAGGATAATATTGAGGTAAAAGAAATCCATACTATTTCATATAAAACTTCTGATAATATGAAAGATAATAACTGTTGTAGGTCACATATACATTGAACAAGAATGAATTAGAATGTGAAAATAAAGGAACTACAGTAAACAGTAAGGAAATGAATCAGCAGTATACCTGCAAAATTCTCTAGAGACAATGTTCAAACATTCTTGTTCTTCTCCATCTTTGAAGGCGGGCATCGCCCCTTCTTGCTCAAGTGGCGCTTCCTCACGAGCCTCTTCCTCTTTAGTCTGATTTTCTTGGCCAGTTTCACCTTGAGCCTCTGCTGCTCCAAATCTTGAATCTTCGACTGCAGAGGGAGGTTGGTTCTCAATGGGAGTGCTTTTCTCTTTGACGTCTGTAGCAGGGGCGGGACTGGGAGACTCTGAAGTACAGGAAGAGTTTGTTCCATCCACATCAGAAGTTGTCTTAACGACTAATGCACCTCTATTGTTGAGAACAAAGGGTGCCTGAATTCGGCCTCCTACAAAGGATCTTTGGTTCAGAGCAATGCCATTCTGGAACAACCTGCAGCCTTTTAACAGAACATTTGCCATATAGCTGAGAAATATTCATAACACAATAACACGAATCAATTGGTGCAGATATTGTAAATGAGCAGCATTATACTAGAGCGCCATATGAGGAATATGATTTTTAATTTTATGTCGAAAAGAAACTGTCACAGCCACAGCTCTTGATCCAACAAGTTACTGAGGTGTGCGAAGACACTTTTATGTTGTGAAAATTCAAATCAACCAATGAAACAAAAATTACATGACCTTCTTCGTCTATCATATTTAATACACTCTCAATTAAACATGAATCTACGTTCAATAAGATATTAAAATAGATTTAATTAATTTAGTCTTGGACCTGAATTACGGCCCAAATTTAATCCAAAGACAATTTAGCAAAACTGCAGAAAACGTTATTTAAGGAAATTTAAAGACAGAAAAAAAGGTCACTACCGCTGTACTACATCTGAGGTGTGAAGCTCCGGCGGTATGAGAATCTTGAATAAAATCGCCGCCGCTTCGCGTTCTCGATTCACCGGCGGTCCATTCACAGCCGCGATCCAAATCCGTTTCAAAAAACCCGCTAACACAGCCCAGACCCGTCTCGAGACCCGAACCCTCGACCCGAAACTAGACCGCCTCGCCTTCCACCACCACCGCCTCCTCCTCATACTCAGCCTCTACAACCTCGTCTCCTCCAGGAAGCGCGGTCCCTTCGTCTCCGTCAACCTCCTCTCCCGCTGGGCCCCGCACGCCGGCGTCGATACCCTCACCGCCGGCGACTTTCTCCGCAAGTACCCACACGTGTTCGAGGTTTTCACGCACCCGGTGAGAAGGAACGCTTGCTGCACATACAGTTCCAAGTTTCTCGAATTGCTGAAGCTTGAAGATGAGATGTTGATCGATATGGAAAATGCGAACGTGGTTAAGATTAGGAAGATCTTATCCCTGGCCGTGAATGGGAGAATTCATATACACGCAATTAGATTGATGAGGAGGGAATTAGGGTTACCGGAGAATTTTAGGGATTTGATAATTCAAAAGCACAGTGAGATATTCAGGATGGTGGATATGGAGATAGTCGAATTGATTGATAGAGATGAGGGAGAAGGTGCAGTGTCTTTCACAGCAGAGGTTGAGGAATGGAGGGAGAGAGAGTACAGAGAGAAATGGTTGAGCGAATTCGAGACAAAATATGCATTCCCCATTAATTTCCCAACAGGGTTTAAGATAGTTGCAGGGTTTAAGGAGAAGCTCAAGAACTGGCAGAGGCTCTCCTATGTGAAGCCATATGAGAGAATAGGAGGAGATCGAGTTAGAGTTCGCATGTGTGGGGGAGTCGAGAGGTACGAGAAGCGTGCTGTCGGGATCATCCACGAGCTCTTGAGCTTGACAGTGGGGAAGATGATGGATGTGGAGAGACTGGCGCATTTTAGAAAGGATCTTGGCATCATGGTTAACATGCGCGAACTTCTCTTGAAGCACCCTGGGATATTCTACGTAGCTACTCGAGGCGAAATACAGATTGTGTTTCTGAGGGAAGCTTACAAGGGAGATTATTTGGTCCAGGCAAATGCAGTTTTTGATGTCCGGAGAAGAATGTTGGAGCTTATGTTGTTGGGTCCTCGTAATACTAGACAGTTGAGAGAGAAACAAGAAGAAGATGAAGAAGAATCAATTGTTCCTAATACTGAAAATAGAAGACCTGCAGAAGATGATGATTTTGTTGTACCAATTCTGGAGAGTTGCTCTCTGGATAATCATGGTGTTAAATGAATTGTGTTTTTGTGGATTACGTTCCAAATAATACCTTAGTGGCATTCTTTCAAATCCACACACAACTGCAGAGATTTTGACACATGGACTTTATTCATGCCAGCAAACTAGTTAGTAGTTCCGCATATAAAAGCAACAGGAAGCCGCATAATCTGCTGCATTCAGATACATATAGAGCAAAAAACACAAGAAAAGTAGCAATATTGGTAAAATTATGTCAACTACAGTAAATTTAAAAGGAATAAATTGCACATCACACGAAGATATGCAGTTCCGGCCTTGAAAAAACATTACTTTCCTCATCCTCCAGTACTGGGTAAGAAGCAACAAGGGCATCCTGGGCACCAATGTATAGAGAATTATAGATTTTCCAGTACACTTCTCTAACCTTTCTTGCTGGATGGAAGAGTCCTTGAAGACAGTAGTTTAACACAACAGCTGCACCCAACGCCACCCTCATGCCTTCAATAGCTTCCATCACTGCATTAATAACATGCGGTGATGTCTCGAATATGTTCGGCCAGACATAATTCATGAGGTGGACTAGAGCATCCTCACATCCAAGACCTGCAACTCCAAGTGCCATGTGTTTCACAGCTGAAGCTGCCGTTTGCCGATGAACCAAGTCCCTGTCCATTAGTGCATCCTCGAGCAATGGAGTCACTGCGTAAATGTAGTCCTTCCCCATTTCACCGATGTATTCAAACAGAAAAGAAAGCGACTTCAGGACACCATTTTGCACGTTTAGCTCCGGAACACGGTATTCATTCATCAAGGCAGGGAGGACCGTGAAAGGAGAGCATGTTTCTGCAACGATAGCTATGGCCACAGTCGTGCAAACACGATTCTGACGTTCCTGAACCTTGAGGTTGTTCAATAATGTTGCGAGAACATCTTGTGGCCCGATTGCCTTGGCGATATAACCAAAAGTGTTCACAGTTGCTCTACGGATACCCTTCTTGTGTGCTTTCAGCATCTCGAGGAGCTCAAAACATATCCTCATCCACTCCCTTGCAGGAACAAATTCAGCTCCACGATCAGCAATTCTCCCAACAAGATCGATACAGTTCTCTTGGACTTTCTCATGGCGATTCTTCAATATGGGAGTTAGCCGAGGAAGCAAATCCTTAATAGGTGGAGTCATCTTAGTCATGCCAATGACATTGACAATAGCCTTGAGAGCACCCAATATTGAACCCAAAACCTCTGGATATTCCTCCCCAAGATACTCATACAGCACAACACCAAGATGGCCCATCAGTTGCTCTTCCCCACACTGTTTCATAACCACAGCAATTCTAGATATGAGATCTGCTGCTTGTTGTCTCACTTTGGCACTCTTATTGTTCAGCCGCCATTTTATGGTACCACAAATCTGGGGAAGATATGGCTTCACTCTCTGGCCTAGGGAGTTCACAACAGCACCAAAACCGTTGAGCATAACGTTGGCATCATCACTAGTCTGCTCTTGGAATGCATATAAAATACCGTCGATCAATAACTCTTCCAAGCGAGCATCAATATCAGATGCTCCCAAGTTGGCAACCACTTTCTCAATTGTCTCCATTACCATCCTTCTATATGGTTCACTTTCATCTTTGAGGTCTTCAACAATTCTTCCTACTATATCAGCGACCCCAACTTTGTTAGCTATCTCCACCGTAGTTTCAACAAGTTGTTTATAATTTCTTCTATCCAATGCCATCCTACGAACCCAAAAATTACGGAAAAACTCGGGAAGGATATCATTTCTGATGTAATCTGCCTCCACACCTTCGGTACTCACACACTGCTTCACCACTTTCAGCACAATCTTCTTCATTTCTTCATCAGGAGACTGGAATTCACGGATCAGAATAACCATGACTTCCTTTGTATAGTAGCTGGCGTATATGGCATCCATAAGAGGTATGATGAAACCAATGGCCTTAAGGAAGGCAGCAAGTACTTTCCCGCGGTGAGATCTGATACCTTTCCATAGAGGTTTCAACACAGAGTCGAAGCTTTCGATACCATACGGGGCAGCAGCCTCAGCAAGAGCAGCCAGAGACAGAGCTGTTATTGTTCTGACTTTCTGATTTTCATCATTAAGCCCATGCTCGATGATCTCAACAAGGGATCTCAAGTGCGGAAGAACTGCACACCCTATCAAAATAGCGATCTGCTGCACAATCTTGATACCAGTGTGCCGAGCTTGCCATGATTTTTTACTCTGACAGACAGCTTTCAAGAATGGCAACAGAGCGGGGATTCCAAGAGCAGAGGCAACAACACTAAAAGCTCTTGCAGTGGTGTTCCTGACATACTCATCGATGTTATCGATATCTGGACGCATCGCAGCAATCATAGTGGCCAACCCAGCTGCCTTGCTCAGATTTGAGATGATCTCTCTACCTTCTACACGAGCATAGTAATCCTCATCAATCAATAAAGGCTCAATAACCACCAAAATTTTGTGAACATATGGACGAACCAGTTCATCCAGCTTGTAAAGCACCCTATCAATAACTTTCACCAACAAGTGTCTCTCTTGGTCTTCTAAAGTGGGCTGCATGAGCAGTGGCAGAATACGGTTGAACAGAGGCCCAGCACCAAATTCCCTTGCCTTATCTGTAAGTTGTCTCAGAGCAGTCTTCCTTTGAGGAGGAGTGCCATTTTTAACTTTTAGTAAGAGTTTCATAATCTTACGCTCTTTCTGCTCTTCTGGAGATAGCTCTTCTTCGTTGTCTTCATTTAGCAACGAGCCAAAATACTGATAATCCTCCGGTTTCATAAACGGCAAGCCTCCGGGCAACTCTTTAGGCACATCAAATTGCTGTCCTCGATTCTCTTCTGGAATGTTATAAAGAGGTGTCCCCATTGGAGTCGGTGTAGCAAGAAGTTTCCGAGCAGGAGTTCTTATCGGAACATAGGAGGCAGGGGGATCCAAAACCTTATACCCTTCTTCTGGAAACATTGAATCCAGCTCCTCATCAGTCAGTGGCCTATTCCTTTCCTCAATGTCCTTCTCCCACCTTAGAAGATTATACTGTTCAGGAGTCATCGCGCTACGCATAAGTGCATTTGGCGTGGGTGTTGCCATGTCGACACCCCCAAATGGAGTGACACCAGGTGTATAAGCTGCAGCAGGTGTTGCACCGGGTGTGGCACTACCCATGGTGGCAGGAGTCTCATCCCACCTTGATCTCTGTCGTTTCGGTGTTGGAGTTGCCATCCCTCCCAGCTTGGGTGTGGCATCCCAAGCCATTCCTGCTGGCGTTGCTCCAGGTGTAACACCTCCAGCAGGGGTTGATTCTGAATCATTCAAGCGCCCAGGAGTTGGAGTCTCATCCCATCTATTTTTCCTAGAGACTGAGGGTGTTGCATCACCAATTCTCCCAGGAGTCGGTGTTGCATCCCACTTCCCTATTCCGGGAGTTGAGTCAGGCATATCCCAGTCTGATGCTGCCTTAGCCTTCTTGGTACCACCAGCATTCTCATCCTGGGACATATCCCATCTATTCCTCTTCTTTGGCTTCTCCACATCTTTCTCTGTTTCCTTGCGCTCCTCCTCTTCCTTCTTCTTTTTTGCTATCTCCCTCTTCACCTCCTCTTCCTTACGCTTCAGTGCTTGTTCCCTCATCACATCAGCATAAGTCCTCACATCAGGACCAGGGGTCTTGTCCTGGAACGCGTCAACCCTATCAGGAGATAAAATCCTATTTAATCTCCTCCTCCTATAATCATCTTCACGGTCAATAATCTTGCCAGGCTGCTTGAAACCAGACATCTCATCCTCTTCCCCACCAGCTCTCAGAGACTCGTTAAAAAACTGCTTAGGAGCAGTATAAGATGCCACCTTATGAGCAAGACCATTATCAAGTGGATCCGCACTCTCCTCATCATTCACAGGGATAGATGCCTCATAGCCTTCAAACTTATCTTTACTATAGTAATCAGTGTCAAAGGTTAGAGAAGTGAGTGCAGCAAGGTCTTTCTCCATTTTTTGCCTCTCTTCTTTCACCTTCTGAATTTCTGAATCCATATCCATCTTTTTTACTCCCTAATCTCCCTCAAAATCCAAAAATATGAAACCCTAAATTCGGGATCCTGCAGCAAATAAGCAAAATCAGCAACTTATAAACAGGAGACCTCCTCAAAAATACTAGCTACAGCTCCTAAAACTAAAATAAACGGGAGAATAAATTACTTCGATGCAAGTTACTTAAATCACAAATGCGGTCACAAAACACAGACAATAATCAACAGCAACAACCAATAACAAAACCCACAGAAATTAAGTGGAATTCATCATCTTCAATGCACTGTTCCTCCGTAAGGATTGAATGCAAGGGATGAGGGCACGCGAAAAAGGAATCTAGTAGATAACCATTACAAAAACAAACAGGTATTTGATTGACAGCCAAGGAAATCGAAAGAAAGTGAACAACTGATTTTAATCATAAAATCACATGAATCAACTATAATCTAGGGTTCCGACGAGGAAGGGAAATTAAGAGTCACCTGATTTTGGGAATTTTCTTTACCACCGTAGTGTCTAACTTGAAGCGCGATGAGAGCTAGCGTGTGTGTTTTGTCCGCCCCATTTTATACAAACCCGAATGTCTAAACGGATCCCTACCGACTTAGAAGAGGTCGGTTTTAGTCAGAACTCCATACGTTTAAGCCGACCCGACATTGTTTTCTAATTTAATATTTCATCCTTACTCATCTAAATATTTTTTGTATCATTATAAAATAGTTTAATGTAACATCATTATATGCATAATTGAAAAGTGGACTAAGGTTATGTATGAGCAATATTATCCAACCAACATGGATGAAAAAGGTCAATTTCTATATACGATTTAAGATAGAACCAAACTAATATTGACACAATTTCCTTATTTGGACGTCTTACTAAACTTGACACATTTCTAAAATAGTAAATGTTACTCCCTCCGTCCACGATTGTTTGTTACGTTTTGACCCGACACCTGTTTTAATATAGTGCTTTGACTTTAGGTGAAAGAGTGTAGTTAGTGGAGTTTGGGTCCCACTTGTTATTATTATTTAATTGAAGTGTGTGTGATATATAAATGGAAAGTTTAAAATGTAACAAACATTGGTGGACGACCCAAAATAGCAAAATGTAACAAACATTGATGGATGGAGGGAGTATTATTTAAAAAAAATATGGACTCTACCACCTTTATCACTTTTACATTACTTTATATACTTACTTTAATAACCGTGCCAAAAAAATTCATACTATACTTATTGGAATGGAGAGAGTAGAAATTAATTGAAAATAGAATCATCCAACTCCAACGTTAGAATGCGGACTGTGCAACCCAATTAAACATTTCTTATTTTCATCATTATTCTGAACTCATAATTAGTGCTCATTATAGGCCCAACATCTTCCAACTTGGATCATTATGGACAATAATCGATCAAATCGTATATTGATAAATTTATTTACTTGTTCTCAAATTTAGTCAAGATTGAATAGAAAATAGTAGGCAAAGCCCATTATCTTCAAGCCCAATTATAAATATAGGACTCAGCCCACTTCTTCTTTATCTATAGACGTTGGGCTGTTAGCTCCGATTCCTTAAAAACATATCCTAACTTATTTAATCATGAATAAATATATAGAATAATATAAATTGCTATGAAATTCTTTATTCGGTCCCTTTCTTATATAAATAAGTGAATAAATATCTACTTTATAATTTCATTTAAAAAAAAGTATACTTATGTCTTTTGTATTATTATTATATTAATAATAAAACCCTACTAGGCTATCCAAAGTTTAGTGCACTGCTAATTGGATTGGGTACAACAAACCCATCACTTAACTTATATAAAAATCTAAAAATCGTTTTCTGACCAATATCCTTCACCTAGTACTAGACTAATTCGAATAATAGAGGCTGTCAATTCTATTGCCACCCCTCAAAAAACCCATTTTATCTCCCTAAATTATATCTCAATCAATCTCATAGTAGTAAATGTTCAATTTTCAAGCTTTTGAGCAAGTTGTCCCCCTTTGAAGGCTTCTTTGAGGTGGTATGTTTTGGGAACAATTCTTGGAGTTGCTTTCTAGATTGTGAGTGTAGTGGGGTGGTCAATATCAAAATGGTTTAAAATTCTATGAAAGAATAGAACATTATCAAGCATTCTTGAATTAATTGCTCTTTCTTTACTTTTGGGAAACAAGTAAGAAAATTCATAATATATTTATGGGTGAAGAAGCCCACTTACATTTAAGTGCTTTAGACCAAGTCCTCACCTTCATTTTTACCTTTTGGGGTTCATAGTTGGAGCAGTTAGATGTGTTAGAATTATAATATCAAAAAGAGGGAAAAAATTGTAAACCCTAAATCATGAACTCTATTGATAATTATCCAAATATATAATCTGAAAGCGGAAACGTGAATCTGTATTCGCCATTGAGAATAATGGTGGAGGATTGGATTGATTTGGATGCCTAATGATCTTCCAGAGAATGGTCACGCCTCTTTTCTTTCACGTCAGATCCGATGGGAGAGAAATAACGCTTGAGTTACGTAACTCCTCTGGGGACCATCCATCCCTTTATATATTAAATATATTTTTATTGTAATTATAAGTCAGTCCATCAATGATCATTATAATTACATGTAGGGTCATACACTTTATATAATAGTAATTAACACGTTATTTAATTATATATGTGACCACTTAATGATTAATTAGAAATTAATCAAAGAAGATGCATCCCACCAAATTGATCACCACACCACCTACTAGTCATAGAAACTATTACAATGGTCAAGGTAGACAAAAAAATTAATCGAATATCTTGAGAGTCAAAGGGAAGAAAAGAATTGATTGGTTGAATAATGAGATCATTAGAGGATAAGCATGAAGTAGTAGGGAAGAAGAGAATATGATAGCAACAGATATAAAAGGTTAGATCGAAAATAGTAGTGGTTTATAAATTGCAAGGACTTGGACAAAGTCAATTGCACGTCACTGCTTACAGAAGAATCCCAAGACTGCAACTTTATATAATACTCCCTCCGTCCCAATTAGCTTGAGTCGTATTCCTTTTTGGATCGTCCCAACTAGTTTGAATCATTTCCTTTTTAGGAAACCTTTATTACACACATAAATTTAAATGATATATATTTATATCATCACTTTATACTTTAATCATACACTACTTAACTCATTAATTCTCGTGCTGAAAAGAAGTGCCCCAAGCTAGTTGGGATGAAGGGATTACTATTAATTCTTATTTATTTTTAATCAGTGACCTAAACATCCCTCTATCGACTTATTGATTTGGGAGTTAGAATTTATAGTGGAATCACCAAACCCTTTTCGTTGCATACGGATTTATAGAATTAGACCATTCACCCCTTTAAAGGTTCGATGTGGAACCTTATCAAAACTTATCGTGACATACTCTCATACCATATAACATTGGATCATTCACCTCCTTAAAAGGTCTTATAAGAGGGAAGGATACTCCAAGTCGACATGGAACAATTAATGAGTAGCTTTTGCGGGTTACCTTCATCTTAAAACAAACAAAATTTGGATATAAATTGCAAAAGAAAACACCAATCTTTTCATATTAATTTCGTCAAAATTAACAAAATATTAAGGTAGGTGTATATAATGATATGACTTGTTTTACTAAATTAATTCGTCAAAACGAAACTCTTTTGTTGTATAAGGCGATAATGCCAATTTCTTTTGACTTGATAGGGAGTCTCTACCTTTTGCGCAAATAAACCATCTTTTTGTAATCACACACACACACTAATATACAAACATCGTGAAGAAAATAAAATATATGTATATAAATATAATTATATTTATATATATAATTTATTTATTTAATTATAATGTCATTATTTGTTAGTATTAAATTTATTTGTACATATCATATATATGTATCAAATTAAATCTCTTATTATATCTATTAATTCAAGATACATATTGCATATATTTTTAGTTATAAAATATATTTAATTTTAAAAAATATAATTAATAGAAATAAAAATAATATAATTATTTCTATTTTTAAAAAAATTAAATGTAGTTGAATTAATAATTAACATACATAATTATCTAATTACCATGTCAGTAAAATTTAAAATAATTACAAAATCACTATTAAAATTAAAATTAAATTAAATATTTCATATTATATATATATATATAGTCGACAATTTCTTATATTGTAATTAGTAAAATATAATAAGAAATTTCTATCATTTGTCTTCCTAAAATTCAATATTAGCCTTCCCCTATATAATTTAAATTTAATGTAATTCAAATATTCATCCTATTATTCTTTTTATTTTTAGCTTTTACATATTTTATTATAAATAAATTGTAGCTGTCGTTTAAAAAATAAATAAAATTTGAAGTAAATTCGACCCCGAAATTACCTAATAAGTCCCAAGATTACCCACATATCAAAATAGCCATTGTTAATTTTGATTGAATTTCATTAAAATTTTACTTGGTATGTATTGCAGGGATATTAAATCTGATCAATTTATTGAGCAGACGATTATTAAAAATCAAGTGACAAGTTAATTATGCGTTTTAATTGTTGACCAGAAATATCATACAACGGCAAATACTTACTATCTGATGTCCTAGATAATTAATAATGCATTATCTAAAACTGGATGAAAATCATAATATATACTTTTATTGTAATATATAGTTGTAATAAAAATGGTTATATCTCAAAAATATAAAATTTTCAATTCCAATTTCAATTTCAAATCTCAATACCTAAATCATGATTTATTTAAATAATTATCTAAAAAACACATGTAGCCGTTCCGTATTTTTAATAAAAAATTGGATTATTTAAATTTTAATTATGAAATCGTGTCATAAAAAATTTGAACCTAAAATATATTATCTTGAAATGAAGCTCTATGTATACAATTGAGAATTAAGGTGTCAAAGTGAGATATTTTCAAAACTTGAGAAGCAATAAGATTGATTTTAACTAAAAGTAATGGGTAAGTCAACCAGAAAATGACAAGACAGTGCAATCAAGTGAAGCATCCCTTGTTTGACCTACTTATTGTACTAAAAAAAAAAGAAAATTAACATAGAGATAATTTTGGGGTAATAAACAGCTTCATAAAATTAAACGAAGCTAATTAATTAGAGAACAAAATTTGCAAACCCTTTCCCTTTTGCACCACACAAGAAACTACATTTTACATTTTTTGAGTTCCATTTATAAATTAAGCGCTAAAATACTAATCATGAAAAATTTGAAGAGTAATTAACCCAAAATACATATCTACAAACACTAGGAGTCTCCAAACCACAATAATGCATATTTATGAAAACGAAAATTAATGAAATAAATGTGAAATTGACACAATCACTATTAGATTCTGGAAAACGACAAACGGAGTTACCAACAAATAATTTTATATTTTTCCCAACGAATTTTAAATTAAATTAATATTTTTAAAGTTTATATATTATCAAGGGATTTAATTCATTGACAATTAAATAACTAATATTATTAAAATTAATTTATTATTACCTAGAGATGGTTACTTATGAAAACGAAAATTAATGAAATAAATATAACTTGATATACTTAGTCAACGAAGACATTTATACAATTCATGGAACATTTCACCTACTAAAATAAACAGTGGATTTGCATTTATTTCGATTCCCAACAACACATCTCTTCACAACTTTTGATTTAAGAGGCAAACTAAATAGATAGTAATCTTATCTTATCGTCTATTTGAATTGTCCAAAAAATGTGTTGTTTCTCTTTTAGAAATAATCCCACAAAACATTTAATATTCCAAACCTCTAATATACTGTAATTTTTAGGTCTATTTGTACCTAAAAATTACGATTTGGAGTTTTTTTCAAAAATTTATACTCATTTATAATTAAAGCTGACAAAAATGACCCGAATTCATAGACCCGCCCAAAAATCTAGGGTTTGAGTTTAGAAAAAAGAGGGCCGAAAAAAACGGGCCTAAAAAGCCCACCCGAAAATAGCCTCGAGTCCGATGAATTTTTGGGCTAAAAAGCCAGCCCGATAATATATGATAAAATATTATTTTTTTAATTTTTATTTAATTTAATTACTATTATAATATTTATATTTTGTATGACTTTGATATGTAATGAACAAAAGACTTTTAAAGTTTTAATTATTTATTTTAGGATTGTTATATAATATAAATTATGATCTTATGATGTTTATATTTTAAATTTCTTAATTATTTATTCATAATTTTATTAATATTTAAAGATGTTAATTACATAGTTTAATTTTACATTGTAAATGTTAAAAAAATTTTAAAAATCTTTTTATTTTAAATGAATTGAACTTTGGGCCTGCTCGTCCGGGGTTGGGTTCGGCTCACTTTTTAGCTCGTTTTTGTGCGTGTTTTTGGTTTATCTTTTGTCGTGTTTAACTTTTACTTTGAGTCGATTTGGTGTCTTTTAGTTCATGTTTATGTTGTGTTTTGTTTGTTCTTGTTTTATATGTAGGATGACGAGAAGAAGCTAATACGAGTTAAAATGATGCCGAGGAAGCTAAGCCGAACGAAGCAGCACGGGTCGAGGATGGCACGACGGAAGAAATGATGGGAATGAGCGAGGCTGAAGATCAGCGAGCGTTGGCTTGTCAGCGCTTGCTAGGATGCAGAGCACTCAGAAGGACAGAGAGCATAGGCCAACGACCGCTGGGCCTGCAAAAATCGTGCATTAGAAAGGTCAAGCAAGTGGTTGCTGGGCGGCAGTTCCTGGACGGGTTTTTGAGGAACATTGATGTATTTTCACATAAAACCTTCATATATCTATCCTACAACTCGAAAAATCTTAGTTTAGAACTCCTTTTGAAGAACTTTATCTTGTAATTTCACTCTTGGGGACGAATGATTGAGGTGGAGGTCAATTGCTCCATCACGTAGTGTAGTCGTCAGTAGGTATCTATGTTTGATTTCTTATTGATGATTATGTGAAGTGATTGAGTAATTGAATCTCCACTAGTTATGGATTTTCTAATCGTTTGTTTATGTTCATCGTTCTTCATGCTTGTTGATTGAATTATGTTTACTAAATTGTATCGTTTGATCACCGTTACAATTCGTTAGACATAGGGTGAGGTCGAGAGACAATCTTTGTGTCGGATCAAGGTCTAATCAACATCGGTTGTAATCGGGAACGTATTAACCGAGTGTTCACTTGTTTATCTTTAATTCTTATTTGTGTGGCTTGAATACGTGAGTTGTAGTCGCAATCTAATTTTAAATGCGAAAATTAGTAATTAGATAGTTTTTTAGAACTCAAGATAAGTAAATGAATGCATGAGTAGTGATGACATGAGATGATCGAGGTAGATGTTCATATACTAGAGCCTCAATTCTTGATCCTCGTTATTTAGTTTACTTGTAGCTTTACTTTAGTTAATTTCATTATTGCATCTTAATAGAATGTTTAAGACTCTTTTTATGTTTAATCTTTAGCACTTGAATTAGGAAGTCATGCTAAGTCTTCCTTGAGATACGACTAGGGTCAGCTTACTACGTATTATAGGCTTCGTTTAATTGCAAGAACTTGAACATATGTTTTAGATTGAACACTTACATTATGAAGCCCGAAAATATTCAGACAAACTTGGGCGAGCCTTAAAATTATGAAAAGTTCGATGAATCAGGCCGGACGGATCCGACCCGCTACTTTTGTCACTTCTATTCATAATACTCTTTTCGTGGATGATGGAGAGTTAATAAATAATAGGCTAGGTTCATCTATTGACCCCTGTATAGCTGCGAGGTCTATCTATGATAATAGTCGTACTCAAACTATATTTATTTATTGCGAAAAATGTCAATATAAATAAAAATCAAATAATCTTTCCTCGTGATAACGCATCACCAAACCTCCAACTTGTTGCCTGTCATATTAATACGACAAAAATAATGAAATCTCGATCGAGACCCAAGTCAACCTAACCTAATGCTATTACCCAACAAACATATTATATAGAATTATCATTTTTTTAATTTTCTTCTAATACTTTTGACTTGAGCCAGCATGTTGAAGAAGCATCTTAATTTCTATATATATTTTTTACAACAATTTGGAATTTCAAATATCGGATTAAAAGGAATATGATTTTGAAGGGCGTGATCGTGTGAAGATCTGTGCATAATCAAGTCTTTATTAAGAATAATCTGACCAATTCGCTTCATTGTACGTCGAACAAGTTAGGTGGGCCACAACATTTTACAGAACAAACTAGATTTAATTTTATGGTGATTTAAAATTATTTATTTAACAACGATCGCCAATTATGGTGTGGTTGCACTTTAACTAATTTAGGCACGTCACATGTCATCGGTTGCTTCTTTTTCACACATTTGATATTCGTAATTAGCATATGAAACTCTGCTTCACTTATTATGTCTTGATAGATAGGGATTTAATCATTTAATCAGTAATAAAGTTTCAGAAATGATTATACCAACCTTATCTTGTCGCATTAGTGTTTTCGCAAAATATTTGGGTTCATATCTTATTTATCTCATTAAAATTGATCACCAAAAAATATTCACATATTTAGTCAAATAGGGAAGTTTTGACATTATTACTTATTAGTAACTTTGGCTGGAGTGTTTGAAACCAAACCAATAGTGAAGTTAATTTTTGAGTTTAAATTTGCCAGTCGAGATTAGTCATTACGTGGCTTGCCAAACGAACACTAAAGTAATAAAAATTCATGGAACCTGTCGTTATCAATCAATATAATTGTGGCAAAATAACTGATGTCCCACAATTAGTTTAATTGTTAGGCAGTTAAAAAGAAATTAGCGACGTGTAATTAAAATAGCTGGCTGCGATGCTGTAGAATCTGTAGTAATTAAATGGGTAAAGAAGTATAATTAGTAAGTGATAGACTACCAAACTCAATGAAGTTTAGCTATAAACTGTACGTCTCCTTTGGGTTCACGATACATCATCACTTTAGCAGCGATATGACATGATTTTGACATGAAATTAATTAATTGGTGCAGTAATGGAAAATATAGTGATATTTATATAGGGATAAGGATAGCATTAGCAAGTTAAGAAGCAGGTAATCACATAAGCTAATTGAACTAGACTTGACTAGCAGTCAAGTAAACAAGACTAAAACCAAACGCATTACTCCTTTATCACATAAAAACACGCAACTTTATCCCAGATTATGAAGAAACAAGTGTTCGTGTCCTTGACAAGAAAAAATACAAGGAAAAGCATACAAGCTAACTCCTAATGTTTTTCTTTTTCTTATCATGTTATTTCAAATTATTACTCTTGTTTATTGTTCCGTTTTTGTATTTCATAATTAAATTTCAATCTAAATTTTATGATTATTTCATCCAAATAAAAAATATTTTTTTAAATATTTATCGTTACTTTGAACTACTATATCTATTTCATTATTAATGACACATTTACTATATTAAGATGTCATAATAATAATAATATTTTATTTATAAAAAGTTAGTTAAATTTAGGTATGAATGATAAGATGAAGAATGATAACAAAATATTAAGACTTCAAAAGTAAAATATTTTATATGGGCTATTGTTGCATTCACACAAAATAATCAGACCAAAATGGTTGGATTATTACTAAGACTTAAACCGTACAATAGTAGTGGACCTATGATTTATCTTGGGCATTAGATAACTCATTTTTCCTACCAAACAATAAATGAAACTAAATTAATAATCTTATAACTATCAAAAGCACTCTTATTGGTTTTCACCACCACTTCATACATAAAAAATCATTTTAATATTTATACAAAAAACAATAAATAATAAGATAAATGGAATATTTTTATCATAACAAATTTTGTATTTAAAAATAATTATAAATTAAAACAATAAATTTGACTGTGGACCACTAAATCTGAATACCAAATCCCTTACCAGATCACTCTCATCAAAACACACATATTTTGAAGAAGTAACATGAAATATTGCAAAGATGTGAATAGATTTCAAATTAACACAAAAATATCTGTGAGATTTCAAAATCAAATCCCCTCGCAGAAAGAGAAACGTGAGAGTGCGAACTTGATCGAGGATCAAGACATTTAACCAATTTGCCTCTACTTTCATTCAAGATACAATTTGATTGAACTTGTCACCATAACATATATTTCAAGGATTATATTTTTATCTGATTTTTTGTTCATCGAACACTCGATGTGAAGATATTGAAAAGTTGTACATATTGGAACTAAACACTTGCGTAATGTTGCAACCAGTATAACTATTCAGTCTCATCCTCCTACTAAAATTTACCACATTAATTAATGATGAAGCTTACCAAAAATAATTATGCACAAGTTAAAGGATTTGCAAAGGTAACCAATTAAACATCAATTAACTCAGAGCACTTCATCATATAGTGATAGAAAAAGAAATAAGCAAATTAGAAAAAGAGAGTTTCATCCTTACACGCTTGATTTATCCCCCCTAACCCCACCCCTACCCTCTCTCTACCCCCATCCACAGATATTCACAGATCTCCCCGTTTTACCCCTCCCCCAAGTTTCTTTGCAGGCTAACTGCAAACAGAACAGAGCACTACTAAAATTACAAGTTCCCCCGTAACTACATAACCTTCCACGACTCCAGAGTCGGGAAGCTGCAAAAACCGTCGAATTCACTTCCCGCCGCGCTCGTCCCGCCGTCTGCGGCACTCGACGACATCATATATGGCGCAGCCGCGGCGGTAGCATCCACCAAGTAATTTGCCGACGTGTCGAGCGTCGAAAACGCATTCGATTGTTGATGAATCCGTCCGAATGCTCTCTGGGGCTCCGGCTTGAGCACCGGAACCATCGGTAGCTGCCCATTCAACCCGCCGAACCTCACCCCCGTCACCTGCTGCACCATCTGACGGAAGTTCGCCGGATCCGCCGTGATGAACGTCGTCGTGGCGCGCTTCGACGCACGCGACTTCCGCTTCGCCACCCTGCCGCTCGGCGGCATGGCACTGGCGCGGCGCTGCTGCTTGGACGCTGGCGCATCGTTCTCGGAACCGCCGGAGGCAGTCGGCGTCTGGAGCGGCACAGCTGGCTCTTGCGTTTTGAAGAGTGTTTCGACCATTTCGGCGGAGAAAGCGTCGCCGTCCGACGACGTCGTCGAGATCGATTTCTGCAGAGCCTTTGTGAGAGTATCGGTTTCCTTGGCGAACATATCGGTGATCCAAGCGTCGGTAAATGTAGGGCGGAACATCCACGGTTGTTCCATGGCCATCAGATTATCAGACGCCATTTTTAGGTTTCTCTTTAAATGAACACCCCCAGTCAAATAATACAATCACACTTCCCCTAGAAAGAAACAAATAGAATGGCAAGTACAGAGTTCAATTCTAAGCAACTCTCTATTAGGACATGAAACAGAGAGAAGTTGTGAAAAATAAGTGATGAAATGGGCAATTGAGTATATAAATTAGCGAGTTTGAAGTAGTTACTTCGGTGGTACAACAATGGTGGAAATCTAGAGGGAAAGAGGAGAAATGTGAGAAGAAATTAAGGAGAGAAGGGGAGTGGGGAGGGTGTAATAAATAGGGCGGTGAAGGGAGGAAGGAACCGCGTTCATCGGGACACGCGGCAGCTTGAAATGTACGGATGGTAAACCATGGTTTAGACTTTAGTAGTGTCTTAAGAGTTTAGTAATTTACTGAGCTACAGTTATTGACGGCTCAGCCGCTCTTATCGGCTTCATCAGTCTTGCTCGGCGCATAAGCCCGACTTTGGTCTTTGTCAAATTTTGAGTTCAATCCTTTAGGACGTACTCCCTTCGTCCACGAAAGTCGTTAACACTTTGACTTGGTACGGGTTTTAATGTAGTATGTTGACTTTGTGGAAAAGTAGAGATAGTGGAGAGTAAAAAGTATTTTTAATATAGTGAGTGGAGATTGGGTCCCACTTTGTATTGTGTGATTTAGAATTAATTTATTTTTAACAATCTATTTTAATTAATCTGATTAGATTAATTTAATTAATCTGATTAATTAATTTATTTAATTAATGTTTGATTAATTAATTAATTTAATTACTGTTTGATTAATTACTGTTTAATTTAAAATGTGTTGAACAGAGCATTCAAAATTTAAGCAGATTAATTAAGCCTGTATTTAAATTAAGCAGACAATTTAAGTAGACCATTTAATTAAGCAGATCATCTAATTATGAAAAAAAAACGTCTGAAAACCAAAGAGAATGAGAATTGGAATTAAAGGGCAATCCAAAAGTCTTACACTTGATTTGATCCCAAAAAGTGGAGGGCAATTAAATGGCTCCAAATTTAAACCTACAACTAACATTAAACCTATCCATAAATACACCAACTCAAGCATTTAAACCTAAAACCACATTCTCCCAAATCAGTTTAGAAAACACAAAAAGAGCCTTTAATGGCTGCAATTACAAGAGAAAACATTAAACTGTCAGAGGAAGAGCTTAACAAAATAGCACAGTGGCTGATGATGCACATGGACGGTCTGGATTTGAGGAGAGGAGCATTATCAGAGGCTGCAACTCACTTCAAGGTTTGTAGGCAGACAATTTGGAAGATTTGGAAGCAAGCAATTGCTTTGATTCATCTTGGGCAGCCTGTTCACCTTCAACCAAAGCAAAAAGGTTGTAAACATGTTGACAAAGTAGAAATAGATGTTGAAGCAGTTAAGTCACTTACTTTTCTGCAGAGATCTTCAATTAGAAAGATGGCAAGTAACTTAGGAGTAAGCAAGAGCTTGGTAGGGAACTGGGTGAAAGAGAAACAAATAAGAGCTCACACAAGTGCAATAAAACCAACTTTAACTGTAGGAAATATGCTAGCTAGACTGAGATGGAGTTTAAGTCACCTTGATACTACTAGTTTGGGCAGTGGGGCTGTAAGATTTCAGATCATGCATCACGTAGTACATATAGATGAAAAGTGGTTCTATATAACTAAGACTAGTGACAGGTATTACCTTCTTCCAAATGAGACCGAACCACATAGAAGTTGCAAGTCAAAAAGGTACATTACTAAGGTAATGTTCATGTGTGCTGTGAGTAGGCCACAACTTAATGATGATGGAACAATACTATTCGATGGTAAGTTAGGGATATTCCCATTCACAAAGCAAGAAGCTGCAAAAAGACACTCGAAGAATAGAAGGAAGGGCACATTGGAGAACAAACCCATTCAGTCCATCACAAAGGACATTATCAGAGAGTGTCTCATCAACAAGGTATCAGATTTAACATTTGAGTTTTAAGTTTCAGATTTCAGATTTCATCACATAGCTAAGAGAAACACTTCATCACATAGCTAAGAGAAACACTTCATCACATTGCTATCAGGAAGACTTCATCACATAGCAATCAGATTTCATCACATAGCAATCAAATTTCAGATTCCAAAGCTTACCCAAATTTCAGTTTTGTCACACTTACCAAAATGAGATTTCAGTTTTCACATGGCTAAGAGAAACACTTCATCACATTGCTATCAGGAAGACGTCATCACATAGCAATCAGATTTCAGATTCCAAAGCTTACCCAAATTTCAGTTTTGTCACACTTACCATAATGAGATTTCAGTTTTCACATGGTTAAGAGAAACACTTCATCACATTGCTATCATGAAGACTTCATCACATAGCAATCAGATTTCATCACTTCAGATTTCAGATTTCACATAGCAATCACATTTTAGATTTCACAAAGAAATCAGATTTCAGATTTCACAGACCAATCAGTTTTCATCAATTCAGTTTGTACATTGCAGGTTATACCAGCTATCAAAGCCAAATGGCCATCAAATGCAAGCAAACAGATCATCATTCAGAGTTCTTAATGGCAGCTAATACAGATGGTTTCCAAATCAGTTTAGTTTGCCAACCACCAAATTCACCAGATTGCAACATAAACGACCTAGGTTTCTTCAGAGCTATTCAGAGCATACAACATGACAAAGTGTGTAATGGAGTTGATGATCTAATGAAGAATGTGGAAGCAGCATTTAATGAACTAACACCTACAACTCTGAACAATGTTTTCTTGACACTATAAGGATGCTACATATAGATGATGAAGGTCAAGGGTTGCAACAATTATAAGATTCCACACATGGCAAAGGGCAGGCTTATAAGAGCAGGAACATTGCCCGAATGTTTGGAGGTGGATGAACAGCTTATAAGGGAGTGTTTGGAGTTCTTGAACTTGGAAGAAAACAACACAGGTTCTAGGTACAACATTGACAGTGTGCAAAGAGCTTTTGGCTTCTAAAGAAGGGTGTTTTGCAAGGATTTTTTGGATATTGTTTACATGATAAACAAGTGACTCAGTTGTTAGAAGTTGTTTAACATGTAAAATCTTATTTTGTCCCATATTTGTGGGTTATTAAAGTCTCAGCTTATTATCTTAATTGTATTGCATCATTGACTTTTAATTTCAGTTGTGTCACACACAAAAACACACAACAGAACCACAATTTCAGCCTTCAAACACAACAATTCCAGATATGCATCATTTACATTAAGGCAGATTGCAACCAACAAATTCACCCTCAGCATCCACACATCATAGGGTTCTAGGGTTTCATCTACCACATATCAACACATCACAAATCAAAAATTGCAGGGCAAGCATCAAATTAGGCTCTAGGGTTTCATCTAGGACATAAAACCATA
>JAPKLX010000035.1:1798592-1845212 GCA_026898415.1 Leonotis leonurus | reverse complement strand
GGCTCTAGGGTTTCATCTAGGACATAAAACCATATAGAGCTCACAGACTTCAGATTTTAGCTTTATCCCACACAAAAACACACAACAGAACCACAATTTAAGCCTCCAAACACTACAATTCAAGAGATGCAAATGTGAAATACATTAAGGCAGATTGCAACCAACAATGTCACCCTCAGCATCCACACATCATAGGGTTATAGGGTTTCATCTACCACATATCAACACATCACATATCAAGAATTGCAGGGGAAGCATCAAATTAGGCTCTAGGGTTTCATCTAGGACATAAAACCATATAGAGCTCACAGATCAGTGTAGTATCAACATATCAGCATATCAAATCATCATCAGACCATATAGGGCTCACAGATCACTGAAGTATCACCATATCAGCATATCAGATAATCAAAATGGCCAACTACGCCCAATCACAGTTCATTCAAGGCCAACTACGCCCAAACAGTTCAATCAAGGCCAACTACGCCCAATCAGATATCAGGGCCAACTACGCCCAAAATAAATCGGCCAAGAGAAGATTTTTACCTGGCTCCTTACCAAACAGAAATGGAACAACCATGGGGAACCAAATCCCAACCAGATCAGAGAACCATCTCCTCTTCTCCTCCGTCCATTTATGATTCTCAGCACCTTCATGCACTGGGGAAGCGAGCATCACTAAATCAATGGAATGAGTTGGCTTAGATCTATCAAGATCTGAGCCAATCTCATCCAAAGAAGGTGTTTCCTCCACCATTGTATCATCCTCGCCTAGAAAATAAGATGGCTCCATCCAAGGCTCGATATAAACCGAGTTGGTAGAGGTTGCGGGTGTGAAATCAGAACAGGTGGGAGAGGTTGCGGGTGTGAAATCAGAATCAGGGAGGTGGGTTTCTGTCATCAACAATGGCGGCGAACAGTAGGGTTCTAGGGTTTCGAAGATTCACAATCTGGAATGGGTACAGGCAGATGAAGATTCAAGATCTAGAATGGAGTAGAGGTGGATGAAGATTCAAGATCTGGAATGGGTAGAGGTGGATGAAGATTCAAGATCTGGAATGGAGTAGAGGCGGATGAACATTTGAGAATCGAGAGAGTGAAGAATGGAGTGTGGCGATAGAGATTAGGGTTAGAGATAGGAACACTGTAGAATAAGTGTATAGTTTTAGGAGTGTTGTGTATAGATTTAGGTTTAGGGAATAAGAATGGGTTAGATTAGGTTAATGGGTTGGGTTAGGTTAATGGGTTAGATTAGTGTATTTAATTTAGTCAAAATATATGGGCCCAATTGTGGCAAAAATAAAATTAGATTAGATTTTTAAGGGTAAAAGGGGTAAAATTTTATGTCCAAAAAAGGAAATTTTCAAGTGTTAACGACATTGGTGGACGGCCCGAAATGACAAAACGTTAATGACTTTCGTGGACGGAGGGAGTAATTAATTACTCTCGCCCTCTCACTATGCAACATATTTTTTTTTATTTTTCACACACATACTAATTTTAATTATAGTTACTTTGAAGAAATATTTTTTATACTTTAAAATTTACAAAATAAATAAATATATTTAAATAATTTGGACAACTTAATAAATAAAATAAATCTAAAAATGGAGTACAAAATTTTCATTTACCTTATCTATTACTTTTTTTAAAATGTTGATTGTATTAAAATTAAATTAAATAATCGCATCACGCAAGAATTTATGCATATTTTTTAAATAAAACTTGGGTTTTAAGAGGTTATTACAATCTGATTTGTGAGTCGATTATATATATCTTGTAACCATTTTTAGTTCAAAATTTTCATATACCAATTAAAATTATTTCAAAAGTTCAACTAAGGTCTGTTTGAATCAAGGGAACAAGTTAATGTAAACCTTTTTTTTTTGAGGATGAGTTAATGTAGTTGCGAGCGCAAATTGAGTAGATGTAGATAGGATTGATATTATATGGGTTTTTATTTTGAAGTATTGCTAGTCATACATGCTGCTTGTGGTTGATAATGCTATATTTTTATTACTTATTTGAGTTATTTATTAAAAATATATATATATTTTTTAAATGATTTACAAACATTTAATATTTTAAAAATTACATATAGTATATTTTGCAAGTTTATTTCTTCATTAAAAATATGTTTTATATTTTTTTTAATTCATGGCTACTTTCTAACAATACACTTTATGAATGGGAAAAAGTATAAATGAAAGGAAGTTTTCTAGAAAGGAAAAATTAAATTATACACTAATAACTAAATTATAAATGCACATGTAAAAATTTCTTTTTATAAACAAATTATCTTTGATAGTGTACGTGTATGGTCAGTCAATGTGTGGTTATTTAAGATTATTATTTATTTTATTGATGAATGGATGTTTTTAAATTTGAACCAAACATTAGTTAAGAAGGTTCTTGGATAATATTTGGGTTAATTGACTTAAAATTTAAAAAAATTCATCAAATTTAGTTTTTTTCGCATGACTTTTTAATTTAGTCAATAATTAAATACATAAATTTAAGATGTTTTTTTATATTTTTCTCATGATTTTTAAATTTAGCAAATAAATACATAAATTTATGATTTTTTTCTTATTTTTTCTACGACAATCTTCTTCGATCAAGTTTAAATTAATGTACAATATAAAACCTTATTTTTATATACATGTTAATATAAAATAAAAATAAAAATTTTATATTCTAAATCATATTAAATTTGATTGAAGAAGGTCGTCATGACAAAAATTAAAAAAAAATCGTAAGTTCATATAATTATTGATCAAATTAAAAGATCATGAGAAAAAAATAATTTAATTTATGTATTTATTAGCTAAATTAAAAAATTATGAGAAAAAATTTGATAAAAATTTATTTAATTTTGAAGCAATTAATCCTAATTTTAATAAGTTTGATGTCATTCTTAATACTGACAGTGCAGACGTGGAGTTTTCATATATACAGTTTTAGTATATTTTCATTTTTGAGTTTTGTCCGTTCTTATGTTTACATTTAAAAATTTAAACCAAACGTTTTTCAAAATATATCTCAAAATCTTTAATATTCATATATTATGTTAAAACTAATAAATTATCAGTTCAAATTTAATGAAATTAAGTATCTTATAAAACTATTTGAAATTTATTTCATTTATTATTATTCATTAATATATAAAAACATAAATTACTCATAAAGTCGTTAATTATGTTGATTTTTTAATAATAAATTTATAATTTCTCTTTGATAATATTCATATATTAATGTTAAAATAATTTGGTTTTGAGTCAAAATAAAAAGATTATGAAAATATTTGATCAATTAACTTATAGTTTCTCCTTGAAAATCATTTCGACAAAATTGATGGAATTGGCAAGTTATATAACATCAACTAATAAAATACTCTATATTGTGCTAATCATAATCGATGCAGATTCACCATTGATGTAAAATAATTGACCACAATATAATTAATATATACTCTATTAATTATGAAAAATAGGCCCGTCGTCGACGCTCTTCAATTTTAAAAGTCAAGTTATATTAATCTATTGCAACTACTTTTCCTCTTGGCATGAGATTAAGATGGATACAAATTTAAAACTGCTGGAGGATAATCACTAATATTAGTTTTGTTTGTTTATCAGTTTTATAATAAAAGCATCCAAATAGTGGAAGAGTCGCAATTCTTTAGGACAGTCAATTTTTAAAACGAGAAACTGATAATATAATCAGACATAAAATCTGAAATTATCGAGCTCGTTTACCCCTAAAAATCTTGATTTCACTAGAAAGAGTAAAAATAGATGATGATTCATGATCAGATCATGCATTTATTGGAGTCTATTACAAATTTACAAGCTAATCCTATACTAGCCTAGTGGGGCCCAATGGTGTTAAGCCCATGTGGTGTCTCTTTTTGCCTCTTATTTTTATCCATATACATTTCCGTGTGGGTCCTAAAGAATCTTTTTGAATTAATTCATCACTTTTAGCCGTTAATTATAATTATATTACTAGTAATATTCTCATTCTGCTACGTTTCTATTTGGATCATATGATTTGGATTTGATCTAAACATCTCGAGTGAAGAATGAGCCTTAGGTTAATTAGTAATCTATATGATCTATTGAAGATAAAAATAAATGATGCTTCAATTTTTGAGTAATGCAATGCAGTTAGAAGTTAGAACATCTGCAAAAATAAACAGTCAAGACAAAATTAACCATGAAAAAGGGGAGAACGTGGAGCAAAAAGGTTAGCTTTCTAGAAGGAAATTAAAATAGGGGAAATATCGTTTTCAATTGTATTTCAAAATCAAAGGGAGAAGGCGCCAGCTATGACGTCATGGTGATAAGAGCGTGACAGTAGCGTGACGTATTAGAAAAACAAGTTTTGATGCTTACACCGAAAGCTTGTTTTCATTATTCCCCCAATACACGGACAGGCTTGTAGCCCAAGACTCTTCCTCCTCGGCTCGGCTCGGCTGCGTTCGGCTAAGCCTCAACTTTTTTTTTTTTTATTAGTATATGATTTTGCATAGGAGAGTTTTATTATTTGGACACATCTGGATTTTATTATTTTGGTAATAACTCCGAAAAGTTATTCTTTACAAAGGGATTCACTCGTTACCAGACAACTTAAAACCCAATTAATGCATAGGCAAATGATATATTCTATCTAGCGAGCTACACGAGTATTTTTAAAAACAAACAAATCATGCTCTTAATAAATTAATTATTTTTATTTAATAAGGGAGTAGTTATTGAGGACTTGTGATCTCAGATCTTGGCTGAAAATCCACGTATTATGCATTAAGCATTAGTCGTCGTAGCAAAATTTATATACAAAAAATGTGTACAAATGAGTTGATTATAAATGGCAAATTCGACTAACTAAAAAAAACTAGTGAAGCGAACTTTATATTCTTTTAGTAGAATCTCTCCCACTTATAGTAATTTAGTCTTACATGTTAGATTAAGTTAACACTCTTGTCGTTTTTTTTTCTAGGCAAAATTAATAGTTAAATGACTATATATCGAATTTATCAATATTTTCATCTTCTTAATGTGCAAAACAAATTAAAACGTTATGTTGTACGTAAATGTAGTAAAAACAGCATGACATTAGTTCATATAAGACTTCGCCAAATTTATTCTATTGTATTTATTAGAAAGATAGCTAGATATACATTAATATATATATATATATACATTATTTATTTATGTGACAAATTGTATGTTATAGTAGTTCATTAGATGGAAGTCATAATTAAATTATCACGTAAATCATACTACGACTTTAGGGTATGTGAGATGTGTAAAATTATCATTATAGCATTTGGATGGATTTGAGTCGTTAGAAATTTATAAATAATAATTCGCCCAACAACATAAATGGGGAAGTTTCAATTAAAGAAATGTGTAAGATTTTACCTAACGTATAAGGATATTGTACTAATTAATACTTCTAAATATAAATCTCACATATATAAATAATTAAAGGACTTATCAACCATGTATTTTTTTTTTCTTTTTGACTAGTTTATTTTATTACATACACGATACGCCATGGACCACTATTGACTTCGTAATTGGGATATATCCTTAAATTCAATATATGGATAAATTGTTGTTGACAGATTCGAGTGTCTTAATTTAATTTCTGAAAAAGAGAAAGAATGGGGGTAATTTACAAATTACAATGATCCTAATTAAATTATTGGACGATGAAATGATAAAAGATCGATGTTAATTTAGTTTATAAAATAAAATTAAGCTACATCACATTGCTAACAGACTCTTGTATAGAGTGATAGTAACTTTTGATAAGAGGAAAACGCGTTTTCTGAGGGGTGGTTGTTTTGTCTGTGTACAATTGTGTCTTGCCTTGTCTGCTACCGAAACAATCTTTAAATAAGTATGAAAGCGTTGTTCGCAATACAAACTTGTCTGAATACTAAACAGGAGCAGTAACTTTTAACCAAATAAATCCAATAATTGTCAATTGCAGATTCAAAGCTTCATAGTTGTCCAGTATGCGTTTACTCATTTCGATATTCATTCATATGAATATGATGACCAGATAATTTCCCCTATCCACCAACAACACTTCTAATACTGTTACTGCAATCAACTTACACTACTACAGATTCACACATAGATAACGGTTTGTTTTATAAACTGTTATCTATATGCATTTTTTTTATTAATAACAGTTTTGGATAAATCTGTTATATATGTATCTTAAACATAACGTATAATCACTTTTTCTTAACGGTTTGAAAATTGTTATGTATAAGAATAAAACATAACGTATAATCACTTTTTCTTAACGGTTTGAAAACGTTATTTATACATAGTATAGATAATGCTTTTTGATTTTTAATAACGGTTAAAAACTGTTATGTACGTGTGTTTTTTCACTCATACATAACGGTTCAGAAGCGTTATCTAAAATTGATATTATAGATCACACCCAAATTTATCACAGGTTTTGTCGCACATACATAACGGTTATAAGCATTTATAACGTGTATATATTCATTTTTAATAGTGACATGATTTTAAAGAAGGTTAAAGATATGTTTGAAATAGTTATTTCAAAAAAAAGTTTTAGTATCAATTAGAAGGTCCACTTTAATATTAAACAACAAAATGATGGTAGTTTGAGAATTGGGTATGGTAGCAATTGATGAATCCGGATCTTCTATGGTAGCTTGTGCAAGCTACGCCTATTTTTCTTTCTTTTTTCTTTTCATTGTGTTCATGTAATAACAAGTGGTCATCACTTTCATGCAATCACAATTCTCTATAGTGGGGATAATAATTTTTATTTTATGGAGTATTATGATAATATATTGGAAGAAAGGATATTTAATTTTATGTATATATTGACTATTTTTCTAGTATTTATGTATACTCCTAGGTACTCTAATGTTTGGTTTAGTGGCATTTGGGAGTCAATAAGAAATTAAGAATGACCCCTATCTACTATATTTTCAGCTTGTTAATCTATGAGTCTATGACTGATCTTAATCAATTGTACAATTCAGAAACTTACTTTGGAGTCAAGTCAATTATCAAGACTTTAAGAAAATAACAATATGTGTGGATCCAGGTCCGACTATAATATGAAGAATAAAAAAATGCATATAGGCAAAATATCATTTGGATACCATTTAATTTATAAATTTATTTAATGTATATTTTAAAATATTCTTTTCATAATTCACACGATCACAATATATTAAAATCATGATATAAGTACTATATATATAAATATTATGAAGTTTTTTTAGCTGTTTGATTTTACTTTATATATAAGTGGTTCAGTTTTCACTTAAATCATGATTAAGATTTTCCTATCTTGCACACGGGTGGGGCCCCATTTTTGATAGCATTAGCATATAAAGATCGGATAAGAGTGAATTAATAATTTAAGGTAGCAAGCAAGCGTGATTGTTAATATAACAAACATATCGTGTCAATTATTGACCGCGACTAACTCTTAAATCGACTTGAAATTACATAAATTTAAATTGCTAATAAGTATATATGATATATAATATTGGTATTTCTTGCACCCAAATTTATGTGATTGAGATTGGATTAATTGTATGGGTGGAGGTGGAGCCATATATATATAGATATAGGGTCATGAAATATGATGATATAGAGAGAGTGCCACGAAACAAGGGTGCATTTATTGGATGTTAAGTCAACTCACATCTTAATCCATAGAAAGGTTAATAAGATAGAATTCTTTAACATGCCAACGGCACATTCACGCATTTAATAAATGCTATCCTTCTAATATTTTGCACTTAATCATATTTCATTTCATGTACAAAAATATATCCTCTCACTTTATAGTTTTGTAACAACAAATATACTATATCCTAACATTGAGTGAGTAGCATTATCCAGTTCGTGTGTCATTTGTTGTCAAAACATGCATGCAACTACAAGTTACTACACTGATATACACATATGATGTAGCTAGGGATAAAAATGTAATGAGATACGAGACAAGAAAAAACAATATCTTATTCTTTTGCATAAAATTAAAAGACATGTTTTTTCAACTAAAACAAACATGTCAAAGCTAATTATATAATTTGATGAAATTGATTATTGATTAAAATTAATTACAATGTCCATACGCCAATATGAAGTTTCATCTATTCCTTTAATTCCTTTTGATTCTCAATATATACATGCATAAATTTCATCCTTTTTACATCAGTGCAAATATTAATATTAAATTGTACTTACAACCAAAGAAGGGAAATAAGTAGGTATAGTTTGTCTCCAATAAATCCATAATCTGGCATTATGTGTTAACATAATTGAAGGATAAGATTGAATTTAGTGAATAATTTACTTATCTTAATTAGGCAGAAAAAGGAGCGTATGAAATTCCGTCCCTCAAAAGTCGAGAAACGGTGTGCTGCACACGAACGGCCCCAATGAGCACAGGCACCACACGTGTGTTGCTTTAACTTTAAGAAAAGCTGATTACTCATTAAAAGAAGGTGAAAAATTATAATACCCATTTTTAATTATTACATGTAAAAAATATCCAATACCTCTAAGTACATGTAGAAAATACTCATTTTTATTTAATAGTAATAAAAGTCTGCAAAAAGTCAGTGAGAATCTATTGAATTGAGAGAAAGTGAGAGTGGGTTGGTGAAAAATTAACTAAAAGTAAAAATTAACCCTGTATTTACTTCCATCGCTGATTTCTTCGTTCGAAGTCATGGGAGAGTCAGATGAAGATATACCATCACATATTCAGGTACAAAATCAAATTCTAAACCTAATGGTAGGTGAACCGCTAGATGATCCTCCCTGAACCGCTCGACCTGTTCTCGGAACAGGTCGAGTAGTTCAGGGAGGATCATCTAGCGGTTCACCATTTCGAAGCATCTACATCGAGTTAGGAGTAATGTCCAATTTGAATCTTTTGATTTCGTTGTGATTTCAATTTTCTACGATTTTTACAAAATGGTTGCGCAAAAATGTTAAATTTTGCTAGTTGTGATATATATGCTACTGACTGGTTTTGTTTTTTGAACAACTGGAATGCACTAATATCCGAATTTTGCGTTTCTTAGTATATTAAAATACTACATCGAGTTATGAGTAATGTCCAATTTGAATCTTTTGATTTCGTTGTGATTTCATTTTTCTACGATTTTTACAAAATGGTTGCGCAAAAATGTTAAATTTTACTAGTTGTGATATATATGCTACTGCCCGATTTCGTTTTTTTGACATCTGGACTGCATGAATATCCGAATTTTGCGTTTCTTAGTAAATTAAACTACTACATCGAGTTAGGAGTAATGTCCAATTTGAATCTTTTGATTTCGTTGTGATTTCAATTTTCTACGATTTTTACAAAATGGCTGCGCAAAAATGTTAAATTTTGCTAGTTGTGATATATATGCTACTGCCCGGTTTTGTTTTATTGTAGGTCATTTTTCCCGTCTTCATCAATCAATATTTTGTACTTGTTATTGCTGATATAATGACACGGAAGTACATGTTGTGCGATTCACTGTGGCATAATATGAGTGACGACGCCAAAAAAACTAGAGTATCATCATTGGCACCTTTGTGCATTATGTTGCCATTTGTTATGACACGTGCATTCTATTGGGCACATCAAGAGTTAGGACTTCATGAAGTTATATCTCCATTCAAGTGGACCATTCCGCCTCCTTCGGAATTATTCAAGCAACTTGATAACCATAATTGTCGTCCGTTTCTATGCATGACCGCAGAACGTATAATTAGTGGGAGTCCTTCAATACAATGGGGTAACAAAAATGTGAAAGTCTATCGTAAATTAGTTGCGCATAGGATTTTCTCACATTGTAGTTGATTATTATTTTTACATTTGGTATTACTTAGATATAACATTTGGTTTGGATTTTATAAGGTTTATTACATTTGGATTTTATGAGGTTTATTACATTTGGTATTGCTTATGAGGTTTATTAAAATACTACATTGAGTAAGGAGTAATTTCAAATTTGAATCGTTCACAATTTGACAATTCATCGTCTACAAATCGAAAATAGAAATTATACATAATTGCATTCGGATTTTTATCTAAAATCTATACACAAAACACTTTTTCAACGTATAAGATATTGATAAGTAATAACATACATAATCTAAACACTATTATGCATGAACCGCTAGATGGAACACCTTGAACCGCTAGGTGTAGTTTGAGGATGTCCCGGGCGGTTCAGACACATTCATCTAGAGGTTCAACCATAAATGCCTCGAGTTTTCATTATAGTACACGAAAATCATAATATTTAGTTAAATTAAACAACATGCAACTCATCATCTATTACAAATATCAAAATAACATTTTCATGTAAACATAGTAAGAATCTTTAATTTACCTAAACCAATATACTAAAACATTCACAAATATCATCTACTACAAGATCCATCATGAACCGCTAGATGAAGCATGATGGACCGCTAGAGTGACGACGAGAGGTCCGAGCGGTCCATGCCTCTTAGTCTAGCGGTTCATGGTTTATTTGAACCATAGCAACATTTTAATGCAATTACCCGATTTGTATCTTCGATATCACTCTATTTGAAGCTAGATACGAGATAATTCGAGGAAAATGAAATTATATATCAAACAATATTTATTCAAAGTATCATATGTTATATATATCAAACAAACATAATAGTACAAAAATTTTATTGTAATCAAGTGCTCAATTATTTCTCAAAAAGTGTGTAAGAATGTGTAAGAGTGTGTAAAATTTATATATTTTTTAAATCAAATGGGTATTTTCTACATGTATTGGAATGTTTTGGGTATTTTGTTAATACAAAAATTCAAAGGGGGTAGTTTTCACTATTCTCACTTAAAACAAACCCTCTAAAAATTCTGTTTTTATTTGTCCTGAAATACATAATGATTAAGCTCGCTCGCTATTGAGAAATAAATACGAAATTAAGCCCCTATATTATTCTTTGAATAAATTACACTTCTACTTATAGTACACAATTCGTCCTTTCCGATTTCATTATTTTTAGTCATAAGCGGGTAGAGTTAAACATTTTGTGAAAGGTTGGTTTTAGATAATATAGAGTCACAGACACTCGTATCGTATTTGTTGAGTGATAGGGAAAGATAGATTCTAAATCGACGATTCATGAAAAGGTAAAAACAGGCGAGCTAACCTGCTTTTAATCCATGAGGATTTACTTATAATTAAGCGTTTTATAACATAATTAAGACAACTATGTATTTGAAAGAAAAAAAAGGTCACGTGTCGAGAAGTGTGCAGTATCTATCTTTGGCATGAGTAGTCATATGAAAATATATAAAAAGCGCGCGAACAAAGTATTACAAACTAATTTAACTAATTAAAAAATTAACTCATGATGATTGACGCATGCACCACGAATAAAAGAATATATGATATTTATGTCTACTGCCTTTTGTTCTTTTAATTTATTTTGTTATTTTCCGTCGTTCATGTTCCTGTAAACAGCAAAAGAGGACATCAAAATTGATAAAGATGAATATGAAATGATAATAATGGATAAAAAAGCAAAAAATCATAATAAGGTGAAGAGATTTGATATTGATCAGAAGAATCCTTTGGGATCAAGAAAGGGATATAATTATATAAAGATTAAAAGCATAAAACAATTGTATTGCACTAAAAAGAGGCCTCTCCACCGCTCTTTATGTCCCCCTTTTTTCAACTTTTTCGAACATTCTGCTTCGCAATTTATTCATGGGGATCGGCGATATTTATTTATTTATTTGTCTTTGCTTTTGAAACAGATCGAGGGTCGAAGATATATGATGTTAACACCAGTGACGTTCTGAGATTATTTTATTTTGGGCAACAAAGAAAAAGCAATATTTTGCTTTTCAATACAAATATCTCTTGCATGGACTCATTCTAGGGAGAAACGATATCAAATTAGTACCAGATCGAAAATCGATTAATGAATATCGATTTTCAGTAAATAAGTCGGTAATCGATTCTGATATTTAAAAAATTAAAATTAAAATAACTTATATTATTAAAAATAATTATTTTTTATAAATAATTTAGATTTTATAAAATATTTATCAAGTTAAATTTACATATATTTATATCGAATTATAGTTAAAAAATATTTATGCAAATTATTATTGATTTAAATATTAATATTTTAAAAATATACATAAATATAATATTATAATTTTTTTTAAATCGATTCCTTAATCAGTTCTTCGGAAGAATCAGCACCGAATCTATCGACACTCATACTTATATGTACAAAACTCCAAAATATGTGTAAGTAATTGTGTTTTCTATGTAAAAGCAAAATACTTCTTTTGTCTATTTTAAATGTTCCAAAACTTTTCATATAACAATATCACATTTAACTACTTTTTTAAATACTTAACTAGTTTTCACTTGTTTATTTAATCTTAATCTAATTTAACTTAGTCCTTTTTATCCATCTACTTTCTTTTCTCTTGTTTAAATTTCTAATTCAACACTTGCATACTTTTTGCAATACAAATATTAGTGGGCTTTGGAAATGTAGTCACTATTGAAAGGTTTGAATTTTGTAGGTGGTGTTGTCACCTGAAACTAAAATTCGAGATTTTCTTTCATTCTCTGTCGGCCAATAAAAATTAAGGCAAAACTGGGAATTTTGACAGCCCCATTGAGAATGCTCTTAATATATATAAACAGACAAATTGTAAAGTGCTTTTTTCTTGTTTTGGTTGTTCATATATTGGTTTTAAGAAGAGTATTTTATTGCCATTTCTTTTATTTTCATCTGCATTGATGCAAAGAAATTGCATAATGAATCAATCTTGATAAACAAATGGCATGGCATTGCTTGCATGAATAATAATCAATGACTTTCTCAACTTGTAAAATTCTCAATGTCATAAAACCAACCTTTTTATATAGTTTACAAACATATTCCATCATCAGAGTAAAAAACAAGACTCTAACCTATTGTTCCAAGAATCATCCCCACTAAGGGTTACAAATCAGATTCTGTTGGAGAGAATTGCTCGACAGCAGAACGATTAATAATGTCGGACAATGCTTTCGCAACCTGATCCCAAGGCATCCAAGAACATGATCAGCAAAGCAAAGGTTCATATATTCATATATTCATATATACTTGAAAGTTGAAACCATAAAACTGATATGGAAAGAAAAGAAAGAGACTAATGCATGCAGATGGAGAGCTCACCTTTTTCATGGAGTATCTACTCTTAGGATCCAAGCTGAGGCATTTCTCTGCAACTCTGACTAACCAATAGAGCTGGTACACATCAGGACTATCTTTCAGAATAGGATCTGTCAACTCTGTGTATTTCTTTTCCCTCAAGAGTGGCCTTGCCTGCAATACACTACAATTATCATACTGTTTAGGAAAATAAGGATATGTGTACTTTTAAAAATTACCCATCTCAGAAAACTTTGTCCATCAGTCTCTTCTATATTCTTTCTTCCTGTAATCAGTTCTAGCAGCACAACGCCGAATGAGAACACATCTGCTTTGCTTAGTTCCTTCCCAGTTTCATCATATTCTGGAGCTAAGTGTTCAAAGGTCTTCATGGCTGATTTCTTAGGTAGCTGTCCGGACCACTGTCCTAGCTCTTCGTATTGGTTGAGGACACCATAGTACGTCAGCTGTGATACATATGGCAAGAAGGTGGAAGTTTTTGGCATTGTAAGAGATCTATATCCATTTCACTAATACTAACTGAGTAATGATTAACTTTACCATTGGTTGAAAATCATGAGTTAAGAGGATGCTACTTGGCCTCATGCTACCAAAAACTCCTGCCTCATGCAAATATGCCAACCCTCTAGCTGCACCATGCAGTATGTTCATTCTTTTCTCCCAAGTCAGATTCTTGTTCCTCTCTGCACATGATATGTGTTTGTTGAGAGAATCGTTGCAAACGTATTCGTACACGAGGAATCTGTGTGATCCTTCTGAGCATGATCCTATAAGCGATGCCACATTTGAATGCCTAACTCCCTCCAGTATACGAACCTCTCTCTGGAAATCGTCCTCTCTCATCGCTACCGAAGGGCTCGCCTTGATCAGGATTTTCCTCTGGTCATTCAAGATGCCTAGATATGCTTTGATTCCATGATCAGAGAGTAAGTTCTGAGAGCAGAAACCATTTGTAGCAATTTGGAGTTCAGCGTAAGTGAATTTCATCTTTGGTCTATACCACGGCCTCGTGTTTTTGCATAAAGAACATCTAAAGTCATTGCTTTCCCACTCTTCCATTGCACCTTAAGCAGAAGTTTTACTCATTAGTTTTTAGCACATTCACTAATACACGCACACTTATACTTACTGTTTTTTCTGTTAGTATAATCCTCCTCCTTCGCACTAGCTTCATCGTGCTGAGAAGGCCTTACAATCTCAATGCTGTTGTTAGATTTGATTCTTGATACTCCACAAGAGAGGTTTCGGATGAAGTACTTCACTTCTTTCCTCAGTTTCCTATCAGTATCATTATTGAACAATCAAGATTATAGCATTGGATATGCAACTAAAAGCTAGTCCAAGATCATTAGTCCTACCTAGATTTCAATCATCTGAGCCTATATAATCTCATGTTCTAATCATAAATGATTTCATGTAACTGATGTTAGAATCTACAATACCTTCCAAGGATTACATGTGTTGCGCGGTAGCTTTTGGCGTACTCGAGTGCAGTCTCTTTCAGCATACCTGCTTTAACTGCGATCCCCAACTCAACCTAAAGATTCACAACATGATGTTAACACAGGAGAATCATTTCATAGCCATGACATATATACTAAAGTGCTGCACTTTAGTTTGTATTGAAAAACATAACTGTTTAAATGTGAAAATACTTTCTTCGTTCATGATTTCATATCTTGAAAGGAAGGTGCATCACCTGTAACATAGCAGCAGCCATCAGCATCTCTTTGAACTCCGAGGAGTTTGAGTATCTCACAAGTGTCTTATCAGCTTCTTCTTCTATACCTTCCTTCTTTTTATTAATTGTTGCACTTGAATGCGTCTTGTATTCTACAATAGGTCATGAATCAGTAAAGGGTATTCTTTTTTCCATTCATAAACATGCTAAAAACCCACATCAAAAAGTATGAAATATCATGAATCACAGAGCTGAAAAAAGGATTTTGATTCTTACTTGGCATTAGCACGCATCGCATGGCATTAAATTTGTGTTCATCAGTAAAAGCTTCAGTTACAATAAGAATCTTGATTACGGCCCCATAATTCAGTGACAATTCTATCACAACATTCCTAAGAGAAACACTGAGCTGTTTCGAAGCATCATGAATGATAAGCGCCTTTTGGTTGCTCGTTGCCATAGTTCGTGTTGCAGAAGACGATACAGCACACCTTCAGAAATAGCAGCTACTTTAGTCTTCTATTCAAACAACTAGTACTAAAAGCATGCAAGTTTTAAGGCCCCTGCATAAGTTCTTGACATGACCAAAGAATAATTGTTGCTTTCATACTAAAAACTCAAGATGTAAGAATCTTGGTAATCCATCGAAACTCGCAGAAGCGTAACTTAAAGTTATTTCCATGAAGCCCTTCTTGTTTTTGACAAAAGATAATATAAGCATATTACAAATTATCAGTCGATGCAATAACAAGAACAATGCGAGTTAAGACAGAATCAGAGGCTCACTGCGAATAAAGTTACCTAAACGGTGGAGACAGAGAGAGAGTTTGAGACTAAAGAGAATGATATATTCGTAGTGATCCATTTATTAGCTTGAGGAGAAGTGTATAAAATATATAAGATCGCACACACTCTTTCTTGTTGATTTCTATCCACTGCATCTGCTCTCTTTGTTTTACTACAATGAGATCACATAAAGATACGAGATAAGTCCTTGAACAAGTGATCACTCTATGTTTCATGTCGTTTCTTGTCTTAGTTTGTTACGATGTTGGATTTATGCAATGTGGCCTCTCTATTTCACATAGTTTAGTGATAACAACAAAGCAAATATTCTCAAAACGAAGAACACTTTGCTTTTGATGATCTTAATTTACCTACCTGCAAGGCTGCAATTCCAAAGCTGTGCTTCATGTTTGTAGGGATCAAGACAAAATTCCTAAGTTCTTGGTCCATCTCTTTCGAGGCGCCGCGGTTTCCTGCATATGTTGTCTTCTGCGAAACTTTGTCTGTTTTCATTTCAAACTCCATTTCTTTTTCCTAAGCAAGACTCTTACGTTGATGAGATCATAACACACTTAGTTGATGACTTCATGAGATCATTGAATCCTCCGGAGTTTTTACCTTTTTCATAAAATCAAGCCCTTCAATCCAAATAGAACTAAAACAAACTGCTTTAATAAAATAAAAGAAGGAAAAGCAACTACACATGAGTGTGAAGAAGACACTACACTTCAATAAAGCAATCTCTTTTCCTCGGTAGTCAAAACTTGCCAAGAAAGAGAAGAAGGATTATGAATTGGCTAACATTAAAATAATTACTCGTGAATAATTCAAGATACGCAAATGGGCTAGCTCCTTAAATCACCAAATTTGGATAGGAATGAAGAAAAAGTTAAGAAGAAGAAGCCCATTATGGGAAGCCATGCCCATGTGCAGACCCAAATCTTACAATGGAAGCAAGTAATAACAGATAAAGAGGGTACAGTGAGCACCATTATTATATCGAGTTTGTAAGTAGAAAAATGCAGATGTCATGTGGCATGTGTGAGTAATTATCATCACACTAAAGAAACACCAAAACACCGCTAAGCTCTAAACACATACACATACACACAGTGTTGCTTTTGCAGTCTTTTCCTACACATCTCCAATCTCAACATAAGCTTTATATGTAGACATACATATATAATATACATTCATGCTCTACTTTACATATAATGCCATGTTATCAGCTTCACTTGTGTAGAACCCATCTGGGTCTTGTCGTTTATCTTCTGGATCAGCGGTACGCACCTCCAAGATGCTTATTTTTTCTTTCTTTTTCTTAATAATGCCTTGATTATGCTTCTTAATTTTCGTCAGATTTGCGTTTGTAGAATTTGGTGTTTTAGGGAATGCATCTAGTTTGATTTGTTGCAATGAGGCTGTGTGGGTGGTGTAAGAGAAGCGAATTCTTGATATTCTTTTTGAAGTTTGCTAATCTCGATTGATGCATTGTTAAATGACTCAAATCATTACCGGAATGGCGATCACTTTCTTGTATATCAACTGTTTGAGGAAAGGATTTATGTAACTGTGTGCATTTTACCTTGGTTTTTTTCATTGATCAGCTGTTCTTGTCGTTTGTTGGGGTCATAGACTCATATTTGTTGTCGGTGCAGTAATTGGCTTTAATCCCTTTTGAGGAAGTTGATGAATCCAATCTGTTCTTCCCAAATGATGTTTTTTAGGGTGTAAGAGGGTAAGGAGAAAAGAGAGATCAAACATGTCGAGCGTAGGGGGTGCATTTTGGTGTTATAACTGCCAGGAGCCTGTCTCTCTCAGGGGCTTGAATCGGGTTTGTGCAAACTGTGAAGGAGGTTTTGTTCAAGAACTTGATGATGCAATTACTATGAACACCCAAGAAAACAACAACCAAAGGCCAAGATTTATGGAAGCTATCTCCAATTTCCTCAGACAGCAAAGAGCTGTTGGAAGCAACATATCAGAGGTCATTGATCGTAATTCTTGGAGTTCACTCCTTGTTTTTAACGGAGATATGCCTGTTAGAACGCCAGGCAGCGGAGGCGTATTTGAATTTCTCGACGAAACTCTTGGATTCAGACGAGAAAACGGGGCCGACTATTTTGTAGGCCCCGAGGTCGAAGAATTTCTTGAACACGTAACGCAGAGTGATCAGCGTGTACCTCCCCCGGCTTCAAGATCCTCCATTGATGCCTTACCGTCTATCAGGATCTTGAAGAAGCACATTCGTGCTGACTCGACCTGCGCCGTTTGTAGAGAAGATTTTGAATTGGGATCTCAAGTGAGGAAGCTACCATGCAAGCATTTGTATCACTCGGATTGTATCGTGCCATGGCTAGAGCAACGCGCTTCGTGTCCCATCTGTCGACAGGAGCTGATATTAGGCAATGATTGCAATAGTCAAAACTTGTGGGGGCAAATTAGAAGCAGAAGTTGGAGCAGGAGATGGAGTGGCCGGAGGGACGAAACGACAAGTGAGAATCGAGGGAGGAGGCGGCGGAAGAGGTGGTCGTTTCTATGGCATTTTCGTTCATATCGATCAAATCCTAATCGCAGTGAGACAGTCGAACCGAGCTCGACTTCCTACCATGAACATAGCCAGCATGAAGAGTATTCATATTGGCCTTTTGAATATTGAACTTTTATCAGTTCCAACTATCTTATGCACATTGGCCTTTTGGATTATTACTGCATCTGTATCACTGAATGCTACGCTCCAATTTCAAGGAGAGGATTTATAGTGAGGATTCATGTTTATATTGATTTTTCATTATTCATTTCATCGAGAACATAATAAGCAGAAACACATCTAGAATTATAAATAAGATATTCAACCATAGATATAAAGGGAAGATATTCATCATATGATAATTCAGTATAGCAGTAGAGGTAACAAAAATCTCAAGCCCAGCAAAGCACCACCTGCATATGTGAAAGCCGATATTTCTCACCAACCTCCATCATCATTGGAACTTTTCTTGGCATCACCCCCACCCTGAACTACCTGCATCCGCACCAGAACCACCGGCATCTCCTTGTCCCCAGCCACCCCAAGTGCTGCTGCCATCACTGCCGCCTCCACCTCCCCAGCTACTCGGTGAGTCCTGGGCTTTCGATCCAGAAAAGCTCCCCCATCCTCCTCCACCATTGTCTCCATCCTTGGAACCCCACTTCTGTGAACCGCGGTCTTGATCCTGCCTATCACCCCTGCCACCAGCTCCATAAGACCCCGAGCCTCGGCCACGCCCACCACGCCCTCGCCCACCATATGGTCTAGGTGCTCCGCTAGGATGTCCATCGCCATTTCGATAATCACCCCTCCCTACAAGGAGACAACCAAATTAAACAGCATTAATAAAACTGGCAACGTGGTACCAAGAATATCAGATTAAGGATGCATTACTGAATCAATTATTTCAATCTTACCACTTCTAGAACCAGAATTCCTGTCTCTATCTGAAGATTGACCTCTCCAGCCACCATCATTGGATGAACTTCCCCAGCCACCACCAGAACCAGATGAGCCCCCAGTTGCAGGACTCCTCATTGGCACCATAGCAGCAACTGATCGTAGTGATGGAGCAGAATCGGATGATTCATCAATATGTCTCTGAAAATATGCCACAAGACGGTCTATATCCTCAAACATTCTTTTTCGGAACTTGAATCCCTTTGGGTAGAGACCTATGTACTCGTGATGAGGATTAGAACTCCGTATGTAAGTCAGGATGAATGTGCCAGGATGCTCGTGAGATATTCCAAAGCAATATACGATTCTCATAGGATTCTCAGCCTTCTCAATTCTCAGGAGCTCATCAACTTCAGTTTTAGTGCCCCTCCTGAACTTGCGGTAATTCAGCATTGCCTTCAAATGAGCTACAAGTGGATCCACATAACGATCCATTACCTGCATTGAAGAAATAACATTTCATTTAATGACATAAATTTACAGATTCCTTAGTAGCCAATAACCAGTCAATCTCCAAAATAACTGCTCTTGTATATCACCTCATCAAGATCTTCAAATGTATCCTCTCCAATTTTCAGTGTTTTCCCTATTCGAAGCAAGCTGGTGATATCTTTGTGCTCTTTTCCACCTTCTACTATGTCCTTATTAGCATATATCCCGTCATAAACTTTCAATGTCAAAGTCAAAAATGAAGGCCCACGAGAGCTAGGGCGGATGACACTTTCACCAGGATCCTTGTCGGACAAAAACTGTTGACATGTACAAAAGGTGTAAGAACTCAAAGAAATGGAGATGTCAATTAAACAGGAATTGTAAGTGACAATGCAATAGGCTTCTAAAAAATCATGTAAATGCACTTCTGCATGATAAGACAATTTGGGTAACAAGGGAACAAGTCTTCAGAGGTCCTAAAATATGTAATAGAACCTCGTACAGAATGCACCTTACATTCAGAGGTAAATCCAACATCCCTTTAAATCTCAATAAACAAATCTGCGTCACTTTAAATATGAGAAAACATGCAAGTGTCAAGCAGATCACAAAAGAACCATGGAAGGCCACGATACAAGATAACAACAAACCTCTGTTGCTGCATCAGACGTTATATTTTGGAATCGTGGGTGAACAATCATCCTTGGCTTGAAATGCTTCTTTGCAAGCTCCTTCTCCTTACGAGCTTTCTCTTGCACATTTTGCAAAGTGCTTCGTTCTTCATGATAGTAAGGATCTTTCCTTCTGTTGTCCTGGAAATGATTTTTCTTCATCTCACTTTCTTTGCAAGTTAAAAACACTTGATATCGATTCTTCTGAATTGATTTAATTCTGCAAGTCAAAATATCACCATCACGCAGCTTATCACTCAACTCATTGATGTCCCTCCAATCATCCATGTAATCCTCCTTACTGAGCATGCCAGTTAATCCACATTCAAGGACGCAAATTGCTCTCTGAGGCTGCACCTTGCGAACGGTAGCCTGCACAATTCTTCCATCAGCAAGTGCCTCTTCAGTCTCTCCGGAGATCATGTAAAACTCTTCATCCTGACCTGGTTCTACAAATGGTCTGCGACGATCCTGAAAACCTTCCATCAGCTCCAATCTAATATCATTAAGGGTTTCTTTCTTGTTCAGGTGATTTTTCTGTTCAGCATATTCATGAACATCTACAGCCCTCAGTAAATGCGGCTTCTCCCTAACATGCTCAATAGCCATTTCCAGGACTTCATCCTCGTCAATTGCATCATCATTGCCATCCTCCCTATAAATATCCTTGGCCAGATCTTGTGCAAGACTATATGATTCCGGATTTATTCTGGTGTCATCTAACAGGTCAATAAATTGACTACTACTAGAAGTCAATCCACTGCGTCGCACTCGGAGGAACCCAACAGCATTGATAAAAACCTTTTTGCCAAGCCCATGAGATTGCAACAGGTCTTTCCTAGTGAATATGGCACCTGCCCTTACTAAGGACCTTTGGAGAGAAGCTGCTTTTCTGGGTCCTAGCCCAGAAATAAATTGTAGAGGAGCAAATAGCCATTCATGACTGGCAGCCAAATTAATATCAAGACCAACCTGGTTTGTTACATCAACCATAACTTGTTCAATCATTCCATACTTCTCATCAGGAGTAAGAAAGTTCTCTAAAGGATTTAGCTTCCAAGATAATATCTCTTTACCCGGCCCACATAATGTGGCAGCCATTGCTAATGGATTTTGAAGATAACGCCCAAGACCCACAGCACGTCTAATGATACCTGAAATATGGAAGAAAAAAGATTATGAGAAAGCTGAAAACAATATTTTATAAAAACTGGCGTAACACGTCAGCAGCATACATATGAAGCAAAGTAGAGGAACAATATACAATGTGAAAAACAAAATTCAGGGATACCTTCTTGTGAAGGAAGCTGATCAACTGAGATGCGAGAATTTTCATACAGATGTGGAAGAGATTCATCCCCATAGACAATATTCAGATTATCCATCCCATGACCAACATCTCGAGGATTGTCTTCCACCATCTTGAAGATGATCTGATAACAGAATGGGTAATAATATTAAGAGTCACCTCAAATACTTCTCAAATTCTATGAGAAAGAAATTCCAAATGCAGGAACATTCCACATGCAGGAACAGAGATACAAAATAGCCAACAAGAAGAAAAAAATGGTGCAACCATGGACCTCATAAATGTCATCCTTCAGCCGAGTACAAGACAAATTAGTTGCTCCTAAAACTACAATATGTGGTTGGTGGTCCATCATAAATTTTTGCACCCTCTGCTGATCATTTCTTTTACGTTGCTGTTCATTGACACTTTGGCCACGAAGGTTGAGGGAAGCAGCATGCAATACATCTAATACTTCTCCAGATGAGTCCAACATCGCAAAGGTTGTAGCTGGCTTTCCAGGGCCCCAACAGCAAGCCATAACCCTGGGCGCAGCTTCTTCATCAGAACTTAAATCATTTTCCTTTCGTTGGTATGGTGCAACAGATACTTTATCCCACAATAGCCTCCCATAATCTGAGAGCAGCCATGTTTTTGCTTTACTTGTCAACAGCGATCTTGCTTCCTTTTCCATTGAAGGAAGAAGAAAATTATTAAATGCATCATTAAGTATCAGTTTCCTCTGCTCATTCCATAACTGAGCAGATTTACTTACACCATCACTCAAATAATAATCTTTTGAGTCACTTATTAACTTATCAAGGACTACTTCAGGCAGCTTGATGGTTACTTGCAGGAGCTTCTCCTCTTCAGCTTTCTGAATCAAAAGCCATTGAGCATCCTCAAATCTGTTAAGTGGTTTGTCCCTCAACCACTTAACTCCAGCAAACTGGTGAAAAGAATCAATAGCTGTGTTTCCATCAGGTGTAGGACTAGTTGACACTACTGCATTTTCCATATATATACTTCGTATGTGTTTCCGAACACATGGTTCACAGCTAATCTCAACTGCTGCCTGTTTTAATCAAGATATGTCAAAAGATATTTTAAACCAGATCAAACCCCCAATATAAGAAAACCATCAAATAAAACTTCTCGCACCATATGTCTCGCGCCTTTCAACACAGCTTGTGGTGTCTCAAACATTGCACAGGTGAAATTAGAAGCCATTTCCTCCGGTGTTTCCTTAGCATCCTCCAATTCATCCATTCTCTACAAAGAAAAAAAGCCACTTGATCAAAGCATAAACAACTGCAATGGAAATAAAATCCATACCATTTTCTCCAGTGATATCTGCAAACCAAATTGTTCAGAGCTGTAGCCAAATTTGCTTGCAACCTCCCACAGTCCAGCTTTACTACAAATGCTATAATGCGATTTTCTCTTTGGTCTTTTGTATTGCCCTTCATCTAGAATGACTTCGCCGGGAGGGAAGTGCAAATTTAGTTTTGAATCTACATCATCCACTTCTCTTTCTGAATCAGCAACTTTCAGTGATTTAGTGATTGATTGAAAGAGCTGTTCGTTTAATCTTAGGCGGGTCTCATCATACACTCTCCGAGTCTCTTCTTCGAACCGCTTAGTGTAGTAAGTCTGAAGAGCACTTTTTCTTTTCAGTAGAAGAAGCCACTTCTGATCCAAATCCTGAATTGTCCAAAGCACCTGCAGCACAACTCTCCTCTAAGTATCTCCATAAAATCACAAGTCACATCAAAAAGCTTACAACCAGAAATTGCTACTATCATCTGTTAGCAACAAGAAAATCTTATAGTTGGTGTAATGTAACGGAAGTTCCCCAGTTCATAGGTTATCACAATAAACAAGTATAAAAGTGGAGCAAACATATTGATGAAATTATGAAACCCTCACCTTGTGCCACTTCAGTGTAGGCTTTTGGTTAGGATCATTTTCAATGTCAGCTTCACGATCCGTTGGATCCTTTAGAAGGCTTAATATTTCCTCCTTCCGATACATAGCGATGAAAGGGACCTATGATAGGGATAAGCAGTTCAGGAAAAAAATAGGAAACTTTGTCCTGCATTATAAAATCATTAAATGCCAATTTATGATATAGAAAAAAAAAAGTAAAAAAGACATACATCTAACTTCTGAACATGAACCAACTCCAGGAATCTAGCTATTCCCCGCTTCAGCTCATCATCTACTTCTTCATTTGTGGTAGCACTCCGGTTGAACAAAGGTACTGTACCACTGACAAGTTGATTGTATATCCATTCGGTCTCCATTTTTATACTGAACTCATCTGTTGGGGGTGGGCCTGTACTTTCCTCAGATATCTACACACAAATTCATGATCTTACAACCAATGCTTTAGCAGGTATACTGACAAATATGCCACAAGATGCACAATAAACCTGCATTCTTTCAGGAACATCAATTTCCCTAATCTGATCATCCTTTTCTGTCATGTACTTCTCAGAAAGTATACTTGGGTCAAACTGATCTTGAAGAGTCCTTTCAGTAGTCTCACCAAACCTGTCCCTCACTTCCATCTTGCGAAGCCTCAAGAGGTCCTCAACATCACCAAAAATTTCATGCGCTTCCTGGAGTGCGGATGAAGAAATCCCTGGCCGCTGCCTGCTCTTCTTGGGTTTCTTTCTCCTGCACACAGATGTGAAACGTTCATTAATAGAGAACAGTATATACCCACAAAACAAATATAGAGTATGTGTACATACCTCATAGGGGCTCCATGCTCATCAACTTCTTCTTCATCAACAATAAAATCCGCCATTTCATCCTCATCACCAATATCTAAATCTTCTTCTTCTTCAATTTGTTCATCCTCCTCAGCAATATCCTCGAGAGCTTGCCCTATAATAGTTGAGGAAACCCAATGATTAATAATAATCTATATACTTCAAATACCAAGGAAATAAGAGCTTGCACTAGAGAAACAATTACCATCGTCATCACCAAACAAGGAAAATTCAAGCTTCTTCTCTGCAGAATGTCCACCCTTACCACTTCGATCAACTTCTTCTTCATCATAAAGCCCAGAAGGTTCTTCTTCTGCATCTCTCCGAGCCTTTTTCAATCTCTTAAACTTCTTACTTTCCTAATAATTAATAAAAACAAAAAATACCAAAGTGAATCAAGATTTTCCATGGCCAACAATGAAAAGCATAATTGCTATAAGACTCCAAAAGAAGACAAAAAGTTGAAAAAACTCACGAGCTTTGGACGATGGACTGATATATTGCTTTCCTGGAGAAGTTCATAATCATCATCATCGAGCTGATATTGTTCCCTATGCTCATTTAATTGATAATCATGAAAACACATATAAGCTTTTCTCTAATGATTAAACTCCTGTAAACACAAACAAAAATCTAGAGAAATGAACATCACAAGTGAGGATAAGAGTAACCACCTTTTCTTTCTTTTCTTTTTCTTCCTCTCCTCGTCACTATCAACATGATCTTCTTCCTCCTCATCATCCTCTTCCTCAAGATCGTCCACTATAAATCCATCTTTTTCATATTCATCCTGTCCATCCTCTATCCAAAATAGAGGAGTTCCATCAACCACCATTACCAATACAATGAATGTAAAAATTTAAAAGATAAATTACTTGAGTTGGCAACACGATGTAATGTACTTATTTCATAATAGTCCCACCGACCCATTATTTACATACATATCACATTCTTCCTTGCATTCTAAACAATAAACAAACTGCATCATTAGTCCGCATAAATTAAAAACTCCGTGGATAAATCTCAAATAAGAATGAAATCAAAAAGTAATGCACATAACATGATTTATATGTAAACAACAAAAGCAAAACTAAAGCGTGCTTTTCAATTGCATGCACTACAACAGTAACACCTGTAAGGCTTCAACCAAAATGCTTCTTAATCGAAGTCACGAATAGAATTTAAGTCTGCTAACTTACCCGAAAATAACCCATCAAATGATTTCAGAAAACCAGAACCCCCAAAAGGTTCAATAAAGTAAAGAATTTAGAAGTGCAATAATTTCGGGAATATAAACACATAATTAGGCGTACCGTCTTCTTCTTCTTCATCGTCTTCACCACGATCATCACCTCGGTCTCCATACGGCTCCTCGTCTCTTTCTTCTTCTTCAACTCCAACCTCATCTGGGAACAGCGATTGATTCGAAAATACCCAAAATAAGCTCAAATAAGTTGTAAATTTTCAACTTTTCGAAAAGGTTAATAATATTTTTGGGGATTATGTACCTTCGTCGTCGGATATCACATTTTTTCCCGCCATTATGGTAAAAGTGCAGAATTTGCTTCAGGAATGCGGCGAAACCCTAGAAACAACGTACTTATAAAATCAAGCACAATTTTTTTTCGGTTCGAATGGTTAAATGGAGCTGGAGGCGAACCCTAGTACGCGAAAAGTCGGAAACCCTCAGATTTCACTCCTGCATACACTGATTCTGCTCCTGAATACTCAAAAACGAAGAATCAACCCCACACGGTCACACATGCAAGTGTGTGTTTGCATACGAAAATGGTTTCTGTTCTGTGTAAATGAATATATAACCTTTTTTATTAGTTTACTTTGTCGATTAAATTCATTAAGTTATACGTTTGTTTTCATTTTTAGTGCATTGGATTATTAAAAAATTGTTGATTTTATTTTTGAGTTCACCTTAATTCGTAGAGATCAATAAGCAACATTATTCTTACAAAAAATTATAAGAGAATTCGAGTAAATATGTATTCATATTTTTATTTTATGTGTATATTTATTTAATTTTATTTTTATCCACAAATCTTAACTATTACGTGTTACATTTAATATTGTTGTGTGTCCATTTACCATAGGTTTATTACATTGTTTAATGAGTTGATTGACATTTGATTGCATTTAATTGGTGAAATTAACATAAAAATCAAATTAATGATTTCATTGAATATAGTACAAAAGTAATTGTAGTTTTGTAATGGTTGTTGTGTTGTAACGGTAGTCTTGAACATTATGAGTAAACTTTTATTTATTTATTTTTATAATATTATGGTTACAATTTGCAAGAGTGTTTAGTGTTTTAGTCTTATAATCGTGTAATTGCGTATAGGGAAAAATTATTCTTTTGATACACAATTACAAGACTATGATTACAATGTCATTTAGGGGTGGAAGTTCGGTGCGGTTTGGATAACCGAACCGAAATTTACGGTTAACCGAATCGAAATTTACGGTTAACCGAATCGAATTTACCCAAAAATCACTATTCGAAATCGAACTGAATTACGAATTTCGGTTAGCGGTTCGATTAGTTAAATCGGTTATCTGAAATAACCGAAATAATTGAAATAACCGATTTTTTATTAAAAAATTAAAATTAAATAAATTTTAATATCAATTATATTTTTATTTATTTATTTTTCAATTTTGTAATAAATATGGAATAATTATTAGAAATAAAAAATATGTATATAAAAATAAATATTAAATAATTATTAAAAATATAAAATACATTTATAAAAATAAAATATATAAATTTTAAATTAAAATTTCGGTTCCGAAAATTACCAAAAACACTATCTGATAACCGATCCGCTATCCGAAAATTGCGGTTATCAGTTAACCGAAAATTTCGATTCGGTTAGCAATTATCCGAAATAACCGATTCGAACTTCCAACTCTAATGTCATTCATAATAATCGTTTATTGAGAAGGACTATTCAAATACAGGATTAAATGAGAGTAATAAATTGTCTAAAATGAGTATTATTCACTTTTTTTTTAAAACGGGTAAGTTTTTGTTTTAGAGCATTCACTGTGGCTGTGTGTTTTGGAGAAGTTAATAACATGAAATAGGTAGTGTCATAGTCGAGTGATGTTTTGAGGTAGAACAAAAGTGAAGGGGTAGCAAAAATGCTACCTATGTAGTAAAATGAAGTTGGACTCCACCAACTTTATTTGCTTCAAATTACTTCCAAACTTTTGTATTTTTTCTTTTTATTTTCCATTAGTATTATGATTGTGTGGCACATCAAATAGTGAAATTTAAGATAGCATTATAGTGGGGAAAAAATTGAGATAGTTAAAAAGGTTGATAGTTGATTATACGTAGCACACGCTATGATTAGCATCATACTAGACGCTGTTAAGTTTGAAAATGGTAGTTTATGAATTGTTTTTAAATAAAAATTATTATAAATTAAAAGAATTACTCTTAGCTCCTAATTATTATTATTGTTATTATCCACTAACGTGGTCATTCGTTATGTTTTGTTCCAGCGTAATTCTCGACATGTCCCACATCATAAGTTTGCGCTCAAATTTTGGCGATTTATCACCGCAAATTCTTACAAAGCTTGTATGTCGCGATTGAATTTGTCTAGCTTCGTCTCGTCCATATTATATACTCCACTTCATTCTCGACTATGTTTTTATTTACACAAGTAATGGGCCATAATAAAAACGAAATCTATTATAGCCCCTTATGTGTGATATATAGTCATGTTAGCAAGGCCCATACTGTTATTGGGCCTCAGTTCATTCATTACCTACCCCATATGAAACATAAAAAAAAACTATAAGTAGCTCAATATATATTTTAAATTTTAACTAATACTAAGTGTAATAAATTACTAAAAATAAAAAGTACATATTTTTTAAAAACAGACGAAAATGACAAAAACTCAATTTTTTTTAAGGAATGGAGTATTATCCGGATTGATCTCGTGATTTTGAAATAACACATACATACATATATTAAGAAACATGTGGGGACACCAAAATGGAATTTATTTTGGGTCACGGGTCCCACCGCAATTAAAAAAAAGGAAGAATTTTGAGGCTTATAAATATTCCCGTGAACTAATGGTCTAACCGTCACGTTATTTTTCCTATTTCTAATTTTCTACCGACATATGGAACTTCATAAGTTCACAAATATTGTGATAGCTACACTCTTTGGACATCTAGTAATATGAATCACAATCTTCTACCTTTAGACAACAAAAAATTACCAAGGCTATATATTAGCTCGTTGAATTTAAGATAAGCATTTAGGCGAAAATATGCATGACATACACGTAAACATATTTTAAGATCGAGTGTGTTGTTCATGATACACAATATATCTACACATATATGTATATGATAACCTAAGATCATATTTGTGCAATATTAGGCTAGAGACTCTCTTGAGCAGAAGTTGAAGTGGTTTCATGATTTGGATTGAATAGATAGAACACCCGAATTCAAGTTGATTCTATTCCGTCTCTTTCTCAGAGAAAGACGATCAAATAATTCTTAATCACGGTCCTTGCGAGTTAGTCTTAATTGTTAGAAAAGTGAAATATTCTCCTATTTTCGATAGACATATATCTAGCAAGCAATAGCTACTAATGATGAGTAAAGACACTCTAAAGAGAGACATCTTATTCTCTTCGCGTCCGGATCGGCATGTCGGTGGTTTTTAACCGTAGGCATTTTGTCCAGGAAGTTGGTGGGCGCATCATGAATTAGTTCGGGGTGGCTTGCTTTTGTTGGTTTTGTCGATCCAGTGAAGGAAGTAAGATGAAGCTGATATAGAGTACTTACATGCCTATATTCGAACTATTTATGCAATGTATATTTGTAAACATTTATGTCCTCAAAATTGAAATTAATAGTACTAAGTGTTAAGTGTATGCTTAGAGCATCCGCAGCGCCCCGAGTTTCGGGAAACCCGGGCAGGAGGGGGGGAGGGGGCAGGGGGCGCGGGAAGTTGGGGGGAGAAACTCCCGCTGCGGGCGAAGGGGTTTGAGCACCGGGCTATGTCGGGTGAGACGAGCGCTGAACGCGGGAAACCCACCCGGCAAATTAATTAAGTACTAAAAAGGTAATATTACACTATGATTTAAAACTACATAAACTTTCGTCCAGATACTCTGGTCAAATCTCGTGTCATATTAAAAAATTAAAATACTAATTCGAATTCAAGTCCTTTTAAAAATGTAATGAACGGCACATTACAGAATATCTATCAGAATATTCCAAATAATGAAGAAAACATTTTTATTGATAATTGGATATGGTTGTAGTGCATATGAAGCCAACAGCGGGGTGCATATTTTTAATTTGATAGACCTTCTCAACCCTCTAATTTGATAGCTTGGAGAAATTGATTCATCAAGTCATTGCTAAATACTTGTAAGTTAAGAATAACACGAAAAATCACGTCCGCCAACGATATGACATGTTTCGTAGATAAATATCATTTTTTAATAAAATAAGTCGTGGACACGTTAAGTTATATCCAGTAAACAACGATGATATATAATAACATATAATATAATATATATATATATATATATATATCTCCATTTTTCTTTTTCTTATTAGCTCACCCTTTCACCTATAATTCTGTTAGAATTGCATTTTCCATCAAGAAAATAAAGAAATTATTATGGGTTAGTTGAGCGTCCAACTTCTAATTCATACGGAAGTAGTATAAAATAAACATTTTAATTTATATTTTCTTTTGCATGAATTAAATATTGATTGGACTTGTTATATATAATAACGTTGGAGTAAAAATAAAATGGGACTATAACGAGCCAACAACCTTGTTATAGGACTAAAATGTTTCATTTTCTTTTCAGTTTTCATGCATACAAGAATTATAACTAGAAAAGGATAACTCACCTACTTGAAAATTATTACACATGTATTAGGTCACTTAACATAATTCAAAATCATAGTTAGCGTTACTATTATATATATATATAATATCTACAGTTAAGAATCTGCAACATAGTCGATGACATGTAAATATCAGTATAACAAATGGAGTATGGGTGTCGATAATAAATATTAATAAAAGACTATGTACTTATATTTATAATTTGATTAGACAACTTTCTTACTATAAATGTACTACTACCATAAGTCAATAACCACCAAATTCGCCAAACTCACAATCTACTTGACTAGTTTTATTAAAATTAAAACAATTTGCAGAATGATCAATTAATTATTTAATATAGGAAGAGAAGAAAAATAGCTTTTAAATTTAATAATAATATCACAAAACACTTTCAAACTTAAAACACGAATACTAGTTATTAAAAACAATTTAAATATCACTCACTTTTTTCTATTATAAATATGTCAACCTTAACCTTTCATAATATTTATTCTTTATTCTTTTTTAGTCCTTATTTTTATAGCATTAAATACATCATAAAAATTTTGTGAATTTTGGATTTGAGTTCGCCTTAATTGGTACTCGGTATATAAACAAACAATATCATTTTCTTACTTAAATCATATAATAATTCGAAAAAATAGGTATTCAAATTTATATCTTTTATATACATTTTATTTTCATTTTCTTTGAACATAAAACATAAAAAAATGTAAGTTGTCGAGCTATAAATTGTACTCCATAAATCTTTGACATGATGAATTGCCTTAATTATCTCATATTGTCATAAAAGTCAGAGCCGGTCTAGTGTATCACGGGCCCTAAGCAAATAAATACTAAAATACATGCCGAATATATATATGGTTCAAGATGTTCAATAATAATTTTTTGTTCAAAATTTTTTCAAAACGCAAATCTTTTTCTTTTCTCCTAATTTGAAATATTTATCAATATCTCCAACTTAAGATAGAATTTGGGGTGTATTTTAGCCTTTTCAAATCAATAATAATAAACAAAATAATTTTATTTTTAACAATTTCATTAAAGTATATGTACAATATTAAAAAAAAAGTGGAGCCCTAAGCGACCGTATGCTTTGCCTATCCTCAAATAAGACCCGATAAAAATTTATCGATAGCATGAAAATCAACAAATTTTGAGTACTATATTGCAGTACGTAGTTGCATGTGAATATGACGAACTAATTAAATTATTTTGTACTATATGTGTAAGTTTTTGATACAAAAAATTAGCGTTGTGAAGAACTTTAAGGACCGACATAATTTAAAAACAAAACACCATAAAACAAAAGGTTGGATCTTACGCTGGTTGTATAAATTATAAATATTGGACACGACAAACTAATATCATAAAAGTCATGTGAAGTACTTATTGACTCAACAAATTTAAAAAACAGAATAAAGAAAAATTTATTTTATCTCCAAATTAAATTATATAGTGTGACTGGACAGACATTAAAAACAATACAACAAAAACATGTATTTAATGTCAGTTTGTATAGGTGTTGACATGAGGAACTAGATTATATGGTAAAGTCTATAAAAGTTTAACAATACAACAAATGAACCAAGTGTGAGAATTGTATGGAAATAGTTGCAAGTGAATAAATCAGAGAATTAATAATATAATTAAACGAACACTCGAATCCGAGATCTATGCATTAACCTTACTAGTATTAGATCACCACACGAATGCTACTAGTAGTAGTATTTAAAAGTAAATTACATAAACATAAAATTATATGACCACATCACATAAAAATTTATTGATCTGGACATTAATTTCACTACCACTGTGCCAACACAGATACATTTGATATTGGTATTTGATGCAATGAAATACTCTTAAGTTGGAGACGATCTTCATCTCCCAACAATCAAAGCCTTTAATAAATAATCCAAAATTTCTCCACTCTTTAAGGTCTTACTTAAGTCTTAACCACTCGCCCCCAAAAATATCAATCTCTCTCACGCCTCAGAGAGAGTACAAGAAAAGGTATGAGAAAAATGGGAGGTAGCTACGCACTCTCCTTCACCAAACATTCACCAGTAATGGAGGCTATCACCAAAACCCACGTCAAAGAAAACCCGCATTTCTGAAATCACTGCAATGGGGAAGGCGGAGGACGACCAGTCTCAGCCCAGTACTTCTCTTGATGCTCAGGGTACAAGCCCAGCTGCAGGGGGAACTAATGCCTGCTGCTTTGGCTGCAGTAGGTTGCGGAACTCGGTGAATTTTAGATGTCTTTTTGTTTTGGTGCTCGGAGTTGCGGTGCTGCTGTCGGCTGTTTTTTGGCTGCCATTTTTTCGTTTTGGAGATCATAAGGATCCCGATCTTGATTATGCAGGTTGTTGGGGTTTGTTAGTTGTTATATTGCTGAATTCATTGAATTTTGCTTTAACTGTATTTGGGGTTCCTGTAATAGTGATTATCAGCAATTTTATGTACATGCAGGTATGCGTTTCGGTCTCGTGGTAAGTCAGTGGAGTTTGTGCATATAAGTGCTTGAATTTTGTGGTCGAATCCATGAGTTTTAGTGTTGAAACGGCGGGATTTTGGTTTTAGGATTGGAATATTATTTGAATTTTCGTCTATCAAGAAAAAAGAGATGCATCGCTTCTCTCATTGATGTTTCTATACTGTAATTTTGTTTGTTCTAAATTACTGTCTGATAGGTAAATTTTCTTCCTCGTGGTGATTTCAGCCCTTTGTTTTATTGGTAGTTCTTTTGTGTTGATTTGTTTGTGTTCTATTTTATTTCATTTTTAGGGATAATTTGTCTGTGAATGCTGATAGTCAGTTATATTTATCGTGAGAGCATAGTACCTTAAATGCTAATGTGTATCTAATAATTTTGCAAATTTGTACATATTTTGTGTTTTGTATATCGCTGAAATACAAATAGGTGTCTTTCTTGGCTTATGGATTCCAAGCTTAATGCTTCAACTTGCATATTTCGTTTCATTAGTTGTAGGAATAAATTGAAAAGATATCCCTTTTTCTAGATATTAAAGATTACCTTTCATTTCTTGGATGAAGGCAATACATGGTTAACTCAATTAGTTCTGCATATATGAGTTGGAAAATATATGGAATGTTTATGAGAAGTAGTTATATTTGTACAAATGTCATAAATGAGTTTTAAGGTTAAATCAGTCTAAATGAAACTTTTAGTGATACACAGAATCTGATCTGGCTGCTAATGTTTTTGTAAAGAGTTTTTGGGAGTAATGCAGTGGTTAGCATTAAAGTTCTCTTTTGCTTAGATATGGTAAAATTGCCCCTGTTAGTTCTTATCTCAGGATATTATTTATTATTTTAGATTTATAGCAAGACAAGTATATGTGTTGATTATGAACTTGGTAGAAATGAGCAAGTTAAATGACAAGAATTCCGAGCTTTTATGAACTTAAATTGTTTAAATTGTCTTGCGTGTAGTAATATTGTGTTGAGTTTTAAGTTTTGTGTGTGCTAGGGTGGTCGATAAAAGACTCTTTACCTCTTCGAATTAAATTTCTTTCATGATGTTCTTCTCATATTGTACATGTGAAGTTGGTTGATAGAATTAGAAACATCACTACATATTCCTTAATATATATCACACCGTCATATGATGTTTGTTCGAAACCGTCCAGGTCATGATATTGTGGCGAGTTTTATGCTGAGAAAGCCAGCTTCTTTTCTTGAAGATCGTCTTTTCCAACTTCAGGGTGACATTTTCGATGAGATGAGCTTCGCCTCTGTTAAAGTACTCCTATCAACCCTTGCTCATTTCAGTGTCCAAAATATTTGCATCCATTACAAAGTGGTCTTCAACTTGGAATAAATCGGTTTAATTGGTTACTATCTATAAACATGCAGCTGCTGTTTTCCGTTTACACGAATCTTAATCAAGTTTCATTTCAATGACAGGTAAATATATTATCCTCGAAACCATCAGCTGAACCAAATACAACAAAAGTTGTGTTTGCAGTCGAATCAGATGTGACGAGCCGAAGTTTAATCAGAGACTCTTTCATGTATATTATTTCACGCCAATCAGTTCTTCATTTGACTGCATCTTTGTTTGGCGATCCATTCTCCTTTGAGGTGCTCAAATTTAAAGGAGGGATAACTGCTAGCCCGGAGCAGAAGGCGTTCCTTATGCAAAGTGGGCAGATTCTTTTCAACTTCACTCTCAACTTCTCTATCGATCAAATCCTAAACAATTTCGATGAACTAAGGAGCCAACTGAGGGCAGGCTTAGATCTTTCTCCATATGAGGTCTGATATTATTTTTATGCCTTTCTTTCAACTATGGCATGATGTGTTATCATTTGACTTAATGCGTGTTGTATCTTGAATTCTAGATTTCCTCTCCACACCACCTTGTTGGTTACAATACTCATAAGATCTTTACAGTTATATAATTCCTTCTTTTGCAGAATTTGTATATAAGCCTGACAAATTCAAAGGGTTCAACAGTGGATCCACCCGTAACGGTTAAGTCGAAAGTTCTCTTGGCAGTGGGCATTAACTTTCCAAAATCAAGAATAAAGCAGCTGGCTCAAACGATTACTGGATCTCATTCTAAGAATCTTGGTCTGAGTAAAACTGTATTTGGACAGGTGAAGCAAGTCCGACTTTCATCAATACTGCAACACTCACTTGGCAGTGATGGAAGTGATACACCACCATCACCATCACCATCACCATCACCATCACCTTCTTCATCTCCCTTGCCAAATTTTCATTTTCACCACCACCCGCACCACCATCATGCTCCTCATATTTCGCCTTCACCATCAGTGCGGAGGAACCACAAATCGGCAACTGGAAGAGGATCGCCCACACCACTCCCTGGACCAGCACCAGTCAAGAAGAGAGCAGCACCACCTCCATCTTGTCATTTTAGCAGTGGTAATAAGTACCCATGGAAGCACCATAAGCATCATCATATTGCTCCTTCTTCAGCTCCAAGCTACTCCCCAAATGCAGCTCCATCACAACCGACTCATAGAGAGGTCCGACCTCCCAAACTCTCTTTCGCTCCCCTGCGAAGTCCACCTCACGTAACTTATGCTCATAGTCACCCCCCATCAACCAGTAGTGAAGTTCATGCAATGCCATTGGACATAGTGGCTTCATCCACACCATCTCCACGTGAGTATATAACCCACTTCTACCACTTCATTAGACACGCCAAAATTTCGGATCTCTCGATATTTTCCAGATCGAAGCAAATATGTTCTATGACTGAGGCTTTCATGTTAGCATTCTTGATTAATTGCACCCTCTTGCAGCCTCTGCAGATATCACCCGTTGGAGTACAAAGGCATCACAACTGCTGCTTGTATTAGTCACATTGCTTGTGTAACTGTGCAAGGAATTGTGGTGGCGTGAGTGATGCCAAAGGGTGCAAACTAAGCTGTGTAAATATTTTGATCGAAAAATTCGAGCTGTCAAAGGCATCAAGGTCAAAGTCACAGAGGTGACGGGCCCGTCATGAAATGTGCTGCCGCTGACTTCTTACTTCTGAGTTGTGTCGTGTCTTCTTCATAAATTTAGAGGGAGGGAAATTTCAAGACATGTAAAAAGGTCGCAACTTTTTTATTTGGATTCTCAAATATTTACACACATATATAATATATATAATATGGGGATGGTACTGAGAATGAATTGACTTCCCTTGTATGGTTCTGATTATAAGAATAATTATAGGCGTATCCCTTGTGGATTTGATTAGAATATTAATTCTTAAGATTTTTACAGCGGTTGAATATATGCTTGAAATAAATATTTTTAACCTCAGTCGTTTTATGAGGTGCACAAATGCGTTTTAAGGGGCTAAAAAGGTAATTGACACGAAGAAGGGTACTATTTAGGCCACAGACAGAAAACCGTCCGCGCGGGAACATAGGATAGGAGCTCTCAAGAGTATCTGCGTTTACCAAATTGTTTTTTTCTTCTCTGAGGGAAAAAAGGGAGTGATTTTATTAATATATAAAGAAATAAAGAAAGGAATTCCTACATGAAAACGTAAAAAAAGAAATTCTGGAAATTTCCGGTGGGAAGCTGTTTTTTTCGGTGACGGAATAATCCGCTCTCGCGCTCTCCCGCTCTCCCGTTGCCGTTAAACGTCACCCTGAATGCCTCACCAGTGTTCAGGGTAAGCCCTCGTATCCATCACCAGATTTATATTTTTTTTTTTGGTTTTATGAAAAATTATTCAGTGAGATTTCGTGTTCTTTTTTGGTTTTAGCTGAGGAAACGTGCTTTGAGTTCTGTTCATTTTTCAGCATTATCGTGAAATGTGTTGATTGGCTTAATTTGATTCGAATCGAATTTCCTTGCAATGATCCTATCCCTTCTTTTTTTTTTCATTTTTATATTTTTTTGGAGAATTTCCGATTACTAGTTCAGTGTTTTAGATGGATGAAATCCTAACATATGTTTGGGTTTTAGAATTGGAAGACTTCAAATTATGACAGTTTGGATTAAGTTGTGGATTTTTGTGTTATTTTGGGTGTTAGCATCATTCACATTATTTTTTAATCCATTATCGTGTTCATTTTTTCAATATTTGCATAAAAAGCCTTTTCATGACTCTATTCTGAAATATGCTTTGATTTTTCTCCTCCAAAAATAGTCTTCCAGCTAATTCATATATAAAGAAAAAATTAGCAATGATTGAGAATTCATTCTTCTTCTTCTTCGTACCGGCATATCTTAAAATGCAATCATGTTGTTATATAGTGAATTGAATCTTATAGCTCTAGTTGTTGGTTTGGTATTATTGAGCAAATAACTGATTTTCTACATATCAAAATAAATTATCTGGAGTTGTTACGCTCTTCTCTCCCCCTATTTTCCAAATTTGCAATAATGCATAACTTTTAATGTTCATTTTTGGCAGACCATTTGGTGAATTTTGAGTAGAGGAGCAAGGGAGGGTACGTATCAATAAAGCAATGCAACTAAGAACTTATTTTATCTTATTTACAGCAAATTTCTTGTTGCTTCGTATTAGCATTCGTTTCTCTACACAGATGTACAATTAATGATGCATCACTTTTTGCAGGTGTATGGAGATTAGCACCATGGTTCTAATCGTTGATCTTTGCAACTATTTATGTGCAAATTTCAAGTAAGACCTCTGCAACTGAACGAGCTTGTGTAGAAAGTGATGATTTGATACTATGCATCACTTCTCAGATTCTGCTGTAACTTATCACAAAAACTCATAGAAGATTATAGAGATCGAGTGAACACATTTAGGCACACTTTATTTTAGTTCAAAACATGAGGAGAGAAACTGTCTACAGATAATGTATTGAAGCTTGAATGTGATATAGCACTTAGCTCGAACAATCTTTCTTGATTGATTGAGTTGTGTACCTTGATAGAGAGACATGTGGTTTGTGCTGCAGAAATGTGATGTCTAATCTCTCGAGACAGACTAGCGCTATATAAATATCTTAAGAAAGCATCCCTTAGCATGTATAGCAGTGCATTCCTTCTGCACACGTCTCCTCAATATGGCTGTCGCCGTTGATCAAGGTCATGGATTTAAGCCATTTGCAAGACCCCCAAGATGCAGACTCCAGTCTTTCACTCAACTTGATTTCAAGATGCTTCACTCCAGTCAATCCAAGCTTGAACAGTCTTTGGACCATGACTGCGAGTTCTCCAACATCCACAAGAGCTTCTCCACGCCATGCCTATCCAACACTTCCTCAGTGAAAGATCTTGACAGTGATGGCAAATCAAGAATTGAGATCATTATTGGCCATGCTTCTCCAAGAGTACGTGCGATGGTTGTTGAAGTTGCTATAGCCATGGCCTCTGGTATCAGACCCGAGCCAACATCAAGTGGGCTAGGTGGGGCCTACTTTTTACGTGCTCAAAATGGTGAAACCATAGCGGTGGCAAAGCCTATAGACGAGGAGCCTCTTGCATTTAACAATCCAAAAGGTTTAGCTGGCCGTTTATTAGGCCAACCTGGGATGAAATGGTCTATCAGAATAGGCGAAACTGGCCTGCGCGAATCAGCTGCTTATGTTCTTGATCATGACAGATTTGCAGGTGTCCCCCCGACTGCATTAGTCCGATTTTCCCATGTCAAGTTCAATATAAACAGCCCGAGTTTAGATTCGACTACAGTTTACAAGGTTGCGTCCCTTCAGCGTTATGTGAAACACGATTCAGATGCAGGAGATTTGGGGCCTTCAAGCTTCTCGGTAACATGCGTGCATCATATAGGTATACTTGATGTGAGGCTTATGAATCTAGACAGGCATGCAGGGAACATTCTTGTGAGGCATGGACAAGGACAAGAGAGGCATGCTGGGGCAACGTCTGAGTTGGTGCCAATAGATCATGGCTTTTGCTTACCTGAAGCGCTTGATGATCCATATTTCGAGTGGCTTCACTGGCCGCAGGCGTCCATACCTTTCTCCGAGGCTGAAGTTGATTACATATCCGGTCTTGATCCGTATAAAGATGCAGAGCTGCTGAGAAGTGAAATTCCTTCGATTGGGGAGTCTTCAATTCGAGTTCTTGTGCTCTGCACAATTTTCTTGAAGCAAGCAACTTCTTATGGACTGTGCCTTGCTGATATAGGTGAGATGATGACTAGAGACTTTAATGGAGGAGATGAAAACTGGAGTGCATTAGAGAACCTGTGCATAAATGCTAAGGCAAGATTGAAGATACCATTAATTGATGATAGAATTTCCATACTTAACTACCAATGTGAAGGAGAAGAAGATGGCGACGAAGAAGAAGATGATAATGGTGATCATGTTGAAGTGTTCCAATTTGATGAAGAACATGAGGAGGAGGAGTATTACCTCGATCGAGCATCAGATCCTACAAAAGGTAAGCCATCAAAGATCCCAAGATTTGCATCAATGGTGAAGTTTGCTGCTCCACCCTTACAGTTGCCTTTGAGTAAGATCGAACACTACATGGGTGATAATCGCAATTTAGATACATTCTTGGAGAACTGTTGCAATGTTGATGATTATGGGGAAGATAATAATCTAAAGGCTGCAGCCAACTTGATGAGGAGTGTGAGTTACTCGGTGCCAAACTACAACCGCGATGGGCAATGCATCTATCTCGGGGAGTTGGATGATGGCGAGTGGTGCTTGTTCTTGGAGATTTTCCGGAAGCTTCTACCCGAGGCATTCGAGGAGATGAAATCCATGGATCTGCCTAAGCAGAGGCTGGGATCGTCATGTGAGTTTTGAAGGAGTAATTTGTGTGAAAATAACCATTTATGTATACAGTGTACTAATGATGCCACAGAAGAACAGATGTATATGATGTAAATAAGATATATATAAGTAGAAGAGGAAAAGAGATGGCTTAGCAAAGCCATCCTTCCCTTTTTGGGCTTGTAGGTGATATGTTTTTTTCTCTTCCCTTCTTCATTTTTTGCAATTTCCTACTCTCTGATCTTTGTTATGCTCTTTATATACTTTACACTTTCATCCCAATAGACTCTCTCTCTCTCTCTACTGCTCTACAATTTTCTTGTTTATGGCTTTGTTCTTCTGCACTTACCTTGTCTTACAACTCTTCTAAATTTGAATTCTCAGACTTCATTCTTGTTTTTGATGAGTATAATATCATCTCGTACCAAAATACTAATACTAGCTTAATTATAAGTATGGCATCAAATAGGACCCAAACCCTTAAACTCAAAAACGGATCAAATTGAATAGTATCGACTGTTGAGAGATAATAAGGTCAAGTATCTTGTGTTTTCGTCGAGTGGGGAATAGATAGCTTAAATTGTCCTCTACCTTAGATTAAATTATTTGTATATTATAAGGTTTTGACGGTTTCATTGATTAATTTATAATTCGAGGTCGTTGCAAATTGGATCATATTGAGATCGGCTCCAAGTAAGACAACACAAATAGTCATAGGTTACTGGGTACAGTTGCTCATATATTTAGAAATAAACTGATTATACAAAAGTTTCGATTCATGTTCTATTACCATTAAATTAAGATATATTAATTTAAATATTTATTTATTAGAGAAAGAAATATAGAAGTGTAGTGGCTCTTAGCCCACCAAAGAGGACAGGGATCAAGTGGTGATAGTTTAAGAAATTGTGCAGCTAGTTGCATCTTTTATAGTGATTTAATCTATAGCTAAATTGTTTATCCGGGCCGCACGGATTGCGACATATCTGTACTATAATACAAATTCGGGTCAAACTGTCCACCTCAATCCTTAAAATACTCTCAGCTTCCCATTTAATTTTTCCTATTTTTCTAGATTTTTGAAATTTTATTTATATATTAATCGTATATAATATTATATATTCTTATTTTCATGTAGGCATATGTTATTTATGTTATGCATTTATTTCTATGTATATTATAGATCATATTATATAATATTCCGTATTTAAATATTATTTTAATAAATATAATATATATAGTGATATATTAATTTGATATTTATATTTTGATAACTGATTTAATAATAATTTATATAGATTATATACAATCTTTTAAAATCTAATAAAAATTAATAAATTATATAAAAATGTCTAGATTTCTATATTAGATTATATGTTTTTCAAATCTAATAAAAATAAATTATATAAAAAATTTAAAAACTCACATAATTTGAAAATATTTTTTTTAATACATATAATTTATTACATATGATTATAATATACTTTTAATTATATTATTATTCGAACAAACCACATATAATATTTTTGAATATAGATAATAAAAATTGAATGAATTGTATTTTTTTATGAAAATAATAATATATAAATATAAAAAGTGTATAATCTTTTTATTTATATATATCCTATATTAATTGTATATTATTTTATATCTAAATATCATTTTCTTTAATATAAAAAAATAATCGATGAATATATTTCGATGTATATTTGATGATTCAATCAAATTGATGATTTTTCGCCATATATCATTATTATATAATGAAATTTAACTTCATTATTACCCACATATTAAGTTATCTATTAGTAGATAGATATTTTAAATGTATTTTATTATTATAATTTATATATATTTCTTTTATCTTTAAACGAAAAAATTAACATTCCAAATTATTTGTCATACTAATTAAAGATATCCAAAGTTATGTCTTTTTTTGTTCGAGCAAGTATTGAATTCAATTCATGATCTTTTAATATATCACTATTATATATATATATATATTTATGAAAATCTATATATTATTATTAATACTATTACGATTCTAATCCTATGTGGCACTCTCAAATCACTCCATTCATATTTATCTAAATTCTCATAATTTTGGAATTAGAAAATTATATTAATCATATATAAAATTATATATTCTTATTTCCATGTAGTATATGATATTTATGTTATGTTTTTATTTCTATGTATATTATATATTTTATTATATACTGCTCTATATTATTTTCGTAAATATAATATATATATAAAGTGATATATTAATTTGGTATGTATATTTTGATAACTAATTATAATAATTTATATAAATTGTCTACAACCTTTTCAAATTTGATGAAAATTAATAAATTGTATGAAAATATCTAGATTTCACATTATTTGAACAAAAAATAATTATAATTTATAATTTATCACATTATAACACATTTTTAATTATCTTACTATTCTAATGATCCATATAATTTTCAAGATAAACAATAAAAATTGAAAATTCATATTTTTTCACTAAAATAATAATTTAAATATAAAATAATATATAATATTCTTATTTATTTATATATTCTATATTAGATTATATATTATTTCAAAAATAATGAAAATTTATTTTGACGGTATACCCTTATTAGATAATGAAACTGAGTTTCATTATTACCCAACATATTAAATTATTAATTAGTGGGTATATATTTTAAATGTATTTATTATTACGCTTTACATGTATTTTATTTAATCTTTAATAAAAAATTAACATTCCTAATTATATATCATAATATTTAAAGATATATAACTTATGTATTTTTTGTTTGGAAAACTGTTGAATTCAATTTGTGTCATTTTATTCTCAATTTCACAATTAGATCATGAATTTAGACACCTAAACATACACTATTTTTTTAATTTTATCTTCACCTTTACAATATATCAAATTAATACATCACTTCAAATTTTCTCATTTTTTATATATAATGTTAGAATAAAAAACGTGTATATATATTTAATTTGTAATCGGATTATGAATATATATATATATATGTGCATATAAATAAATAAGTTCATATAATTTGAGTTTATTTTCATTATTATTAAAAATGTTTAATGATTATATTTTGATACCTATTTGATTTTTCAATCAAATTAATGAATTTTGGTTGTATATCATTATTAGATATTGACATTCAACTTCATTATTACATACGTACTAACTTTTTCTATGAGTGGGTAGATATTTTTATAGGTTATTTATGAAAAATACCTTAAAGTGTAACTTCAACATGAAAAATGCCATATTTATAACTTTTATATGAAAAATATCCAAAAGTTAAAAAATACCCTTAAATTTACTATTAAATCACACTACATTCATGTTACATCAATTTTGTATGAAATCATGTTGTATTTTTTGTGGTATATATATATATATATACATACATATATTTAATATTTGATTTAATTGAATTTGATTTAATTAGCACATGATTTTAACGTATTATTTATATAAAAAGTTAGGAATATATGCAAAAATAAAAATCCGGTCGTATTTAAACAAAACCCGGCCGTTGGTTTTTTTTAAATACGACCGGGTTTTTGTTTTTGTGTATATTCTTCATTTTTTTTATTTAATAATATGTATTTGTGGTGTTGGGTATGTATAATTTTTGTTTAACTAAATTGGATGTGTATAATTTTAAACATATACCAAGTATTTTTTTTAATTGCAAAAAATAAGAAAATAATTAATTAATACTACATTCCAAAATAAGATGCAAATCTAATTTTAATTAAGGATATTTTAGGTAATTTACAATCAAAATGGACACTTTTCATATATTTTTTACAAAGTAGATATTTTTCATTTTTCGTTACAAAAGTGGGCATTTTACCCATATCACCCTATTTTTAATGTATTTATTATACTTTAAATTTATTAAATGGTTCATGTTATTTAAAAAAGTTAATACTCCCTCTGTCCGATGAAAGTGGTCTTGTTTCTTTTCTCAATAAGTGTGCTTTATGGAAAAAGGAGAACCACTTTTGTGGGACGGAAGGAGTATATAATATAATCTAGGGATAAAAAATTTATCACTTTAATAAATAAAAGATAAAAAAATACACATTTAAAAATAAGAGATAAAAAATATCCACTTATATGATCACATGAGAAAATTGAATATGTATGGGTAATTATTAGATAAAGATGTGTAACAAGACATTTATCAATTTTGAGATGAACACACATACATAAAATTTAAATAAATTGGCTAGATTTTATGAATATTCAAATATAGTTTATTTTCATCAGTAATATTTATTTATATATATTTTATATATTCGAATTTATAACACATATTATTATATGGGAGTAAAACGAAATTAATTAGTTCACGATTAAGAAGATTTGAATCCGGAACCGAAACCAAACTGCTTCCTATATATATAGTTGCAATTCAAAATTTTAATAATTTTTGACAATTCGGTTCTTAGAACTGCCGATTACGATTCTTTTGAACACCTCTAATATTATTGAGTATTAAAATCAACATAATTTAATATTAAGTTGTTAGTACAAGTTTACGAGAATTTAATATTTATGATATATATATATATATATATCAAGTTGAAAATTTATTTTTTCATTAATTTTAGAATGATTGCAAATTTTATCATTAGCAAATCAATATAATTAACAATTTTTACTATATAAATATTAATCCCGTTCGACGGGCAACAATCTAGTTAGTTCATACATAATTAACAAAGAAATATTGACCACTTAAATAAAAATAGGTCAATTATAGTCATTTTTTTAACACAAAGGAATTATATAATTAAATTACTTAAAGTTAATATAAATAAAATAATCCGACATATCACCCTAACAAGAGGTTTATATAAAAACGTCCCTTATTTTTATCTTATACTCTTTTGTCTCATTATTTATAACTTAATTTGATAAAAATTGTGAATAATTTATTCTAAATATTAAAAATAAACAACTAGAAAAACAAAGACAGTTTCTATTTCCGGGAACAAAGCTTGGCTAACCTTAATTAAGTGCCAAATTACATAGAGAGATGATAATCGACTTATTCTACCTTTTCCATTTTCAGTCAACAGTTGGGCGCCCAGCTTGGTTTCTTTCCTGTTCAATTTTTTCATTGCTTGTGCTCCGATCCGAATTGAATGATCCGAATTTAGGAGTGGGTTCGGGTATAATCGGAAACCCAGAAGCGGCGCAGACTTTGGTGTCAAAAGTGAAGGAGTAGGTGGAATTCAATGGTGATGACTTCTTCTTCTTCTTGGCAAGGGCTTCACTTGGGCACCCTCTTCTCTTCTTCTTTAGAAGGGTTTCTGCGGCGGAGGTTTGGTGACAGTCGTCGTCGGAGATTTTGGTGGCGATCGATGATGTGTTGTGTTGGTCCATTTTCACTTGTGGTGTGGTGTGGTGTGGAAGTGGAGGAGGAGCTTTATAATTTTCCACTTGATTACGCCACTCACAAATTAGAAATACACAAACATGGCTTTTCTTCTTTCTTTCTCTCTTAACTTGTTAATTTTAAATATTTGAGCTCAAGTTTGTGTCGTTAGTTGTTTTTCAAGATTTTAAAATAAGAAAAAATGTTTGGAGTTGCGCACAATAATATAACTTTCCTTTTTTCTTCATACTAAATCAAGTATTAAAACCGTATGGTTTCAACTTTCAAGAGCTATAATGAATGATATTAAGAGATAAGGTGCAAGGAAAATTGATGATGTCGTAACCCATCCGTTTCGATAAGAATGACACAAAATTTTGAGCACGATTATTAAAAAGAAATGTAAAATAGTATGAGAATGATAAATGTGGTATGTGTCAAACTTTGTGGGAGGTACCAATAAATAAATTGTTAATAACCAAAACATCATTTGGGCTTTGTCACGGCCCAATATCATTTGTTTCATTATTTCATTTATTATTATTATACCATTTGATTCTGCAATATAAACTCATGAATCCATGATATAGACTTATAATAGTAATGTATAACATCATCATAATTAAAAACATGAACAACCGTAAAATTTATTTATTTTGTAGTTCTCCCTTTGTGATCGAGGCTATATATATTTTAACTGTTTCTCTTACGATCGACTCTTTTAATTGCTGGCTAAATAAAGTATGCAGAAAGTTAAGTAAGCAATACCCGAAACACAGAGACAGAGATAGTAAAGGCAACGACAACACTTGAATCATATCATAAGTAGCAACGTAGCAAGTTTTAAAAGAGTTACAACCAAACCCATAACATAAAGTATCGATCGAGTAAATTGCGAAGATGTATATCGAAGAAAATGCAGTTTAAATGGCTAGCTACTAATTCAGTCTCATTAGTCATTAACCTCTTTTAATTTTGATTAATTTGCTGTTTACTGTTCAATTTAGTTACTAATTTTGTCCAATACAAGAGATAAGACAAAATTTGGAAGAGTGAATCTATTATTTACTGTGAAAAGATTGCTTACAATATGAGAGAAAAACTTAAATCATGCATGTATATATAGACACGATTATAAGGAAGATAAGAAGAATCTACACTCTACTCCTTCCTTCTACAGATTTCCAGAACTACCTAACTCTAACAAACTCAAACAATTCTAACAAACTTTGCTGAGCTGTTTTCTTGATCTGTTTATTCGTTGCATGAAGATTCACTACTATACGTTGCATGGAGATTCACCAATAGGATTGGATATTTGAAATTTCTGACGGAATATAAAATCCAAACCAACCAAAATCTGAGCGCAGCGCAAGCCTCTCAACAACACTATGCAACCGTAAATAAATAGTGGTGCAACTCCACATTCCTTCTGCCCAACACAACAAGAACAAGAAAGAGACGGAAAAGCAAAAAGCATCCCTTCCATCAACAATGGCGATCACCATCACGGAGAACAACATGCTCGTGAACACACACAAAACCTACAACGTCCAGTTCTTCACGCAGGACATCTACACCACTGTCACCGCTGACCCCGCCGTCGTCACCAACTGGATCGATGGCATCAAGTACCTCTACCATCTGCCCCGCATCATCGTCGGCCTCGACG
>JAPKLX010000035.1:1744768-1794545 GCA_026898415.1 Leonotis leonurus | reverse complement strand
AGAGAGAGAGAGAGAGAGAGAGAGAGAGAGAGAGAGAGAGAGAGAGAGAGAGAGAGAGAGAGAGTAAAGGCAACGACAATACTTGAATCATATCATATGTAGCAATGTAGCAAGTTTTGAAAGAGATATTTTGGAGAAATCCTATGAGATGGGGATGCAATGCAATGCAAGGTTGTACGACTCCTAAAAAGCAAGCTGCAAACCTCTAATCTCAGGCCTTCAGGAAAAGATAATTTTGCCGATATCGTAGGAGGCTTTCGCATTGACGGTGGCGTGCCGCACCTGTTCCAACTTAAGCCACACGCTATCCCAGAAGTACACATCGAACTGGGGCTCATCAATCTCTATCTTCAACACAAACCGGGCCAGCTCCTTCAACTCCCAAATCCCCATTTCAACTCTCCTATAAAACTCCGACGCCGCCATCGCCAAATCCTTGAACTCAACGCTGCCGCCGATTCTGCAGTCGTTGTTCAGCTTCTCGAGTTTTTCTCTGATACCGACGCCGACAAAGGTGTAAGACCTGTTGGAGAGGTAGTTGGCTAGGGATTGGGGAATATAGAGGCATGTCATGATTTGAAAAATGAGGCACCGGAAATCGACGCATAGCACCAGCACGCACGCGGGTCCCGGGGGGTTTAGATCACCGGCAGGGCGCCACTTGACGTCGAGGCTGACGATGGTGCGGCTGCCGTGCATGAGCTGCTCCATCTCGCGGATCCACTCGGAAACTTTTTCCGGATCGCTGGTGACGGTGGTGACAGTTATGGCGGCGTTAAAGCCGACGTCGTAGGTTTTGTAGTCATCCCAAGGCCGCTGAGACGGCACGCGGTCATTAATCCAACTCGTCATTATTGAGATAAGCTAGACTAATTAAGCTGAGAGAGAGAGAACATATGGATGGAAAGTATGAAAAGTGTATATATTGAAACTGAATGAATCAAGCGTACAACCAGGCTTAGTATATATAGATTAAGCTAGGAGATCTACTAGAACAATCTATACTAGAAGATCTACAAAGATCTACAAATATCAACCTAACAAACTAACAGCAAAGGGTTTTATAATAACCGTACAATAACCAACTAACTACTAAACTCGAAGCATGCGTACGTATTTCATGTGCGTGGCATCCTTTTACGTCTGCATGTTGTGCATGCATATATATACATATATGCGCGTGCATGTCATTCCATAAGGAAGGATAAACATGCAATTAATTTTAATCACTTTAGTTAAATTAATTGTTTCGCTTATCATATTAAGATCAAGATGTTACTTACATTTTTTTTTATTGTATTAATAAAATTGTGGTGTGTTCAAGATTTTGGATATATAAAAAAAATGTTACACCAATAATTTAGATCATTAATTATATTTTATATTATGATTCTGTTAATGTAATAGAAATATCACATCATTATGTAATATTACATAAAGGTTCGAATTGATAACCACGATTAGAATCAAATTCTAAACAATACATAAATGCAATTTCCAATATTTACCTTTTAAAATTAAGGAATTAAAATGAGAGGTTAGATATGTATATATGCATCACTGGAGGGAGAAATTAAACATGTTTAAATTAAAAAATCTTTTGGGCCTGCATATGCGCGCGCATATATATATATATATATATATATATATATATATATATAAAATCTATATTATAATACAAGTTCGGCCCAAGCTGTCCACCTCAGCCTTCCATTCAATTTTTCCTATTTTTTTAAATTTTTGAAATTTTATCTATATATTAATCATATATAATAGTATATATTCTTATTTCCATACAGGCATATGATATTTATGTTATGTTTTTATTTCTATGTATATCATATATCATATTATATACTCTTCCATATTTAAATATTATTTTAATAAATATAATATATATAGTGATATATTAATTTGATATTTATATTTTTATAACTAATTTAATAATAATTTATATAGATTATATACACTCTTTTAAAATCTATTAATACTATTTTTAATTAGTTGGTAATTTTAATATGAAATTTTAGAATTATGTTATATATGGTGATTTTGTTTGTTGGATAAATCATATCAAGAATCACCAAGTAATCGTATAGAAAAATATTTCAATCACGAAGGAATAGCTTGTTAACGTTAATAATTAGATTACTAATGCGATTTATGCTGGTCAACATATGTTTTATTGATTTCACATCCTAAACAAAAATAATTTTTTCAAGATACGTATGTAAGAAACTCAAAAAATTATTCATCAAACAACTTATTAGTAAAAAATAATCTCATGACATGTTTAACATTTTGTTAATCTTTGACTCAAATATGATGTTTATTCAAAATAAAATATATTATAAGTATCCATAGATTCAAATTAAATCTTACATATAAATTTAGTAAAATAGAGACGAAAAATAGATCAACAAAATTCATATTTTCATATTTACTCTAATCGCTATACATAAGAATACACTCATTAAAATAACCTTTTTTTTATTGAGACACAGTATATAAAATCAACTATATAAAGTGAAACAACTAAAGTAAGATAATATTTTCCTTTAATATTTCAATATCAAAGATATATAACAATGCAAATTTTGAATATATTACTCTTTCTAAAAGCTTGATGAAAAATATATAAATAGCAAAAGAAATGGATGAATATCCTCTTTTTCTATTCCTAGAAAATTAAGAGTTCTTATTTCATTATTTAGCTTAATTAAAAGTATTATAAAACATGCATGCATGATTCACAATCTATGTTAGTGATCACGACACTAATGAAATATATCTTCAAGTGATTACTTTTAAATTCTTAGTATTGATTTTTCATTAAATATTTAATATGAATATATTTATGTTCATAAAAGGAAATTGAATAAATATAATTTCTTAGTTAATTATTTATTGACGGAACCTTTCGTTTTATTAGAAATTCATATGAGCTAAATATTAAAGTATATTAATTTTGAGATGATGAATGCATGATAGACTTGATAGTCGGAACCATATTTATAGAAATAAAATATAATATTTTATTTAATTTGATGGGAGAAGATGTTATTATAGTTCTGCAGGTTGATTTTTTTTTTAAAAACTACCCCATAAAAATAGGTGCTAAATACAATTGTTATATCCACGTTAATTTAAAAAAAATTAAATTTGGCGCTAAAATATAGTTATAAAAACTTTGTTTTCATATATTGATAGATCATAAAATTTTCAAATTTAATAAAAATAAATTATATAAAATTTTTTAAAATTCACATTATTTAAAAATATTTTTTTAATATTTATAATTTATTACATATGATTATTATAACATACTTTTAATTATATTATTCTTTGAAAAATTCACATATATTTTTGAATATAAATAATATAAATTGAACGAATCGTATTTTTATTAAAATAATAATATATAAATATAAAATAGTTTATAATCTTCTTATTTATTCATATATCCTATATTAATTGTATATTACTTCATATCTAAGTATTATTTTTATTAATATAAAAAATAGTCAATGAGTATATTTCGATGTATATTTGATAATTCAATCAAATTGCTGATTTTTCAGCCATATATCATTATTATATAATGAAATTGAACTTCATTATTACCCACATACTAAGTTATCTATTAATAGATAGATATTTTAAATATTTTTATTATTACACTTTACATGTATTTTATTTAATCTTTAATTAAAAATTAACATTCATAATTATTTATCATAATAATTAAAGACATATAAAACACTACAAAAAAACGTGAAATTAACGACGGAATCAACTACGGATTAAAATTCCGTCTTTAATTAACGACGGAACAACAACGGATAAAAAAAGCGGCGTTAACGACGGATCAACAATGGATTATCCGTCGTTGATCAACGACGGATCACATATCCGTCGTTGATTTAATTTTATTTTTTATTTTGAATTATTTTTTAAATCAACGACGGACAACGACGGAATATCCGTTGTTGATCCGTCGTTAAGTCCTATAAATCATTTTTGTGGTGCTTTATTACTATGGAGGAGGGAGGGAGGGAGGGGGCATAATATTTCAAATTTCGAAAAGCTAAAAACGCACTCAATTATCCTCAAAACCCTTCCCCACCTCCCCACTTTTTTTCCCTCCTTTCTATTCAACTCTCAAATTCACGAACCTAAACTAATTTGCACTCTCAAAGCGGAAGGATATGGAAAAGGAAAACGAAATGGAATCCAATGCTTCAGCTGTCCAAGTAAAAGGCGTTCCAATCCATGGCGGAACTTTCATTCAGTACAACGTCCTCGGCAACCTCTTCAAAATCCCCTCCAAATACGCGCCGCCGATTACACCTGTCGGTCGCGGCGCTTACAGTCTCATTTGGTAAACTGAATTTTATATTACGTCTTTTTTTCTTTTTGGTGCTAGCGTTTGCGGTTGGTGTGATTTGGTGTGCTTCTGCGGCAGCTCTGCTACCGACGCTGAGACGAAGGAGGAGGTGGCGATTAAGAGGATTGCGAATGCGTTCGATAATAGGATTGATGCAAAGAGGACTTTGCGCGAGATCAAGCTGCTTACGCACATGGATCATGAAAATGTAAATCGTTTTTTTTTTTGTTTCGGTTGAGTTCATCTGTTAGTTTCTAGAGGATTGATGTCATTACGCATTTTTTGTTTATTATTTCGTGTCTGTAGGTTATTAAAATTAAGGATATTATACGACCACCTGATAAAGCAGACTACAATGACGTCTACATTGCTTATGAGTTAATGGATACTGATCTGCACCAGATTATAGGTTCAACGCAGGAGCTCACTGAGGATCATTGCCAAGTGAGTTCATGCTTTTGATTTGGGGCATTGTCTGTTTGTTAACTTGTTTGCGTCTTATCCATTTATTTTCAAGGCATTCACTTCTTTGTTCAATTATAAGTTATTCTAATGACCAAGCCCTTATGATTGTTGACTGTTTTCATTTATTTGATTATCTTCGAGAAGCTACTGGTATGAGTAGAAATGAAAGTCTTGATTCCGTTGATCTCCGGGAGATGCTAGTAATAGGTCCAAATCAAAAAGAGGCTTTAAACAATTTAGAGGGGGTAGAATTAGTTTATGGCTAAAATGGAACTGCAATTAACAAAATTGCGTATAGTCCCATCTGAAATGTAACTCCCTTGTTGTTTTGTTTGAATTATATTGTTTCAGTAGATGATAATGGGTCAATGTGTCTATGAGAAGAAAGTCCAATGAAACATGAGCTGCTTGAGATTCTTCATACTGACAAACACATTTGTTCCCTTGTGAGAAAAATGTTTGCTTTGGACTCAGTTCACTCTTGTGTAGCTAATGATTTTCATGTTTCCAGATCCTAACCTGTAGGACATCATATTGCTATGGAGCAATGTTTCCCTTCTTCAAGTGTATATTTTGAGTGTTGCCTTTACGCATCTTTGTGTCCAAATTACATTGGAAGCAACAGAAGGATAGTTTGTACTATCATACTAAAAGCAAATCTTATCTTTACAATCATATATCCCCTATGTGATCCTTTTTATATCAAAATACTAATCTATATCTTAAAATCATAATCTGAAGAATAAAGCACCACAAACATAGTAATATTTCAAATTTCTCACATCGAAGTTCTCTAAACAGAACATTCTTTTGTTACTCCGCCATACTCCTGATGTGCTTCAACATTCTCATATAGGTATTTTGTCTTGATCACCGGAGCTACAGCAGGCATCAATGTCCGAAAGCTGGCAAAAACGATGTCACTGTTGTTGTCTGCCCCCTGTGTGCTAAAGGAGTTCGTTTAATTCCTGAGGAAGATCCAAATATTACTTGGGAATCACACGTTAACATAGATTGTGATCCATCAAACTACGAACAAGCCACTAAGAAAAGGAAATGCCCCGTGCCTCGATGCAAAGAGATGCTTTCAATCTGAGAATGCTTTGCTAACTAGTATGCCACAACCTCTTCTTATCATTTTCATTAGTTCAGTTTACATCACATAGTCCATGAATGACAGTCTTCTCATTTTATGTTATAATGTAGAACCCCAGAAGTCCATCCAAGAGATTGCGAGAGCTTTGGTAGGCTCAATTATCTCTGTAAAGGTATGTGGTTGTTCGACACAGGTTGTTTAGGACGGATGTTGATGAGGTCAGCGTCCTCGTCTGCCCCTCCTCCTTCACCAGCTCCTAGTAGTGTTGATGCCGAGACGATAGCGCGACTAGAGCGGCAGATAGCTGAGGATCGCACAGCCCGGGAGGCCATGGCTGCCACTTTGATGCGCCAGCAGGAGATGCTCTCTCAGTTGTTAGAGAGGATGGGTGGAGCACCTCCACCACCACCACCACCCGACTCTGCAGCATGATATTTAGTTGGTCTTTGTACTATACACTAGATATATTATTTATGCATGCTTTTGTGAGATGAACACTTAATTATGTTATTTGTACATTTATCGAACATATTACTTTTGACGTTTATGTGATATGTTAATTATTAACTATCGTATCGTAACCTATATTAACTATTTGATTGACATTGTATACGTATAATTTGGATTGGAGATGTGTGTTGATTATAGGTTCGGATATAAAAAAAATAATAAATAAAATTTAAAAAAAAGTACAAAAATAACGACGGATTAGAGACGGATCAACGACGGAAAAACAGAAGTTGGTTCTACGACGGATCAGCAACGGAATTTTCCGTCGTAGATCAGCGACGGAATGTTGTCCGTTGTTAAACAGCGACGGAAAATTCCGTTGCTGATCCGTCGCTGATCAGCGACAGACTCAAATTCCGTCGTAGATTCTGTTTAGCGACCAACAGTTTAACGACAACAGCTTTCTGTCGTTGATCCGTCGTAGATACTGTTTAACGACAGAATTATTTCATATAGCAACAGAATAATCCGTCGCGAATTTACTGTTCATTTGTTGTGAAACTTATGTAATTTTTGTTTGGGCAAAATTCAATTCATGTGATTCTATTCTCAATTTCACAATTAAGCCATGAATTTAGAAACCTAAATATAAACAAATTATACCAAATTAATATACACCACTTCAAATTTTCTCATTTTCTATATATAATTTTTGAATAAAAAACGAGTATATATATTTAATTTGTAATCAGATTATGAATATATATATATGTGTGTGCATATAAGTAAATACGTTCATATAATTTGAGTTCATTCATCATTATAAAATTATTTAATGAGTGTATTTTGATACCTATTTGATTTTTCAATGAAATTAATAATTTTTGGTCGTATATCATTATTAGATATTGACACTCAACTTCATTATTACCTATGTACTAATTTTTCTATCAGTTGGTAATAAATAAAAGATAAAAAAATACATATTTAAAAATAAGAGATAAAAATATTTACTTATATGAGCACATGAGAAAATTTATCATGTATTTATGTATTTCATTTCACAAAATAATTTGAATTATATGAGCACGTGAGGAAATGTGTGTGTTGTAGTTACAAATAAATAATTTAAATAAATTATTCACACTCAATAAAAATTATATATATTTAATTTTTGTAGCAAACACTAGTATATATATTTAATTTTTAATCAGAATATATACATATAAATAAATAAATTCATATAATCTGAGTTTATTTTCTTACGTTCTTGGATATAGATGAGTAATTAATGAATAAAGATGTGTAACAAGACATTTATCGATTATGAGATGAATACGCATACATAAAATTCAAATAAATTGGTTAGATTTTATAAATATTCAAATATAGTTTATTTTCATCAATAATATTTCTTTATATAGTTTTTATATATTTGAATTCATAATACATATTATTATATGGGCGTAAGACGAAATCAATTGGTTCACGATTCAGAACATTTGAATCCGAAATTGAAATCGAACCGCTTCTTATACAATTGTAATTCAGAATTTTAATAATTTTTTACAATTGTGATTCTTTTGAACACTTCTAATAATAATGGGTATATCATTTTTACTTTATTTTAGAACGAATATGAGTATATAAATTAAATTCAAATATATTCAAATACGTATACTAATAGACAAGTTTACGAGAATTTAATATTTATGATATATATATATATGTGTATATATATATATCAAGTTGTAAATTTATTTTTTCATTGATTTTAGAACGATTGCAAGTTTATCATTAACATGTCTGTTAAAAAAAATATAATTTGGGAAGAGTAAAAATATTATTTACAGTAGCTATTTTATTCTTTTACAAAGGAGTAAAACAGAATAAATTCGGAAGAAAATCTGGAAGCTGAGTCGAGGAAAGATCCTCTTTCCGCAAGACAATATTACGCCCGGTAGTGCTCTCGGTAAGGCGTAGATGTCTCCAAAGATAAAACGGCTTTACGTCTCGGAGGTGGCAGCACCGCGAACCTTCGAGCTCCGGCGAACTGGAAAAGGTTGAGGACAAAACTTCCTTCTAAATGCTTGAAGAGAAGATGCAGCAAGATGAGCTTGTGAATGATGTGATGTCTCGTGTATGTCGTATATGTGAAATGCATGAAGACCACCTATAGATAAGTCAAATCCACTCAAGAGGAGTTACATGAATTAATTGTAATTAAAATCCATTCATGACAATTAATTCTCATTAAACCACTGGACGTTACAGAAGTTACAAAATTAGTGGTAATTAATTTATAATTAATCCACATAATTTGGGCATACATTTGTCCACATTCATCATAAGCTTGTTGACAATGAGATTGATATCACAGATCAATCACCAGATCGAAAAATTAGTGGTAATTAATTTATAATTAATCCACATAATTTGGACATACATTTGTCCACATTCATCATAAGCTTGTTGACAATTAATCTCACAGATCGATCACCAGATTGATCTCACAAACTGGACAGATCACTGTCACAGATCGTTGGGCAGACCATGGCACAGGTAGTGGCACAGGCCAGGCCACCAGACCAGATCGCACAGGCCAGGCCACCAGACCAGATCACCATGCAGCAGGCCAGGCCAGAACACTGGGCTAGAACAATGGACCAGATCATCTGCTGGGCCAGATCACTGCTGGACCAGATCACTGGACTAGATCGTCTGCTGGGCCAAACTACCTGCTGGACCAGATCACCGACCAAATCACTGAGCCATCTGTGGCACAGACCACAGGTAGTCTAGGACAGACCACTAGCAAAAATAAGCCCCAGGACAACAGACCGACACCTGCCAGAAGGTCCTTGACCCAACTTGTCAAAACATAAGGTTTCTTATCTCCTTATATACATGATGAATGTTTGTTTTATAACCAACGTGGAACAAAAGTTTCTCTTCTCCTTTAGTCCCAAACACATAACTATATACTTTAAGTGACTAATTTTAAACCTTTATTTCTCACTCACCAGGAATCGGTTTAGAGAAAATAAATATATCACGATCATCTACTCGAAACGTAGATCGACCCTAGGTCATTTAATTTCCTTAAAATTAAATGCCACGTCACTTAAATTTGGTCAAACAACATTGACCACTATAAATATATAATATATATATATATATATATATATATATTATATAAAGCGATTCCTACAATGTCAACATAATTAACGATTTTTACTATACATATTTAGTATATGAATTAGTTCATATATCTATGACAACAAATCGTAATAAATGAAATAATGTCAAATATTTTATAAATTTTATAAAATATTAATCCTATACTGAGTGTATGGGGGGGATACACCAGTTTTGAATTTTCAGATTAAAAGTTTTTCAGTGCCTCTTTAATCTGAAGTGAGGTAGCTTGAGTTAGAGGGAATTACTTTAGATAGCAATCATTCAGTCTACACTTAGTGTTGGACTGATGGACTAATATCTTAATTATACGTGCGGAAGTGGTGGTTTAAAAGTTTACTCGTTTGTCAAAAATCTTAATGTTAATATTTCAGTTTTCACTTAATCAATATTCAGATTATGCAATAGGTGGTTTGAGAAAATATGCTGAAAGTAAATAGCAAAGACACATGATATGGTTTGCGTGGTTCGGAGATAAAAACTCCTATGTCCACGTGTCTCGATGTGAGTTGAGGGTTTTCAAATAAATGAAGAGTTGTCTTACAGTGATCAACCTTGAAGGTTAGATGAACAATAATGTTTGATCACTTCTAGCTACGAATTTAATCTAGGCTAGAGCTATTTCTTTGGTTACAAAGTATATCGCTTCTAAGAACACACAGTAGGTGTAAACTGAAAGCTTGGAGTGTTCTTGAACTTGAAAGCTTGAGAGCTATGGAAATTGAGAGCGAAAGAGCGATAGAGTGTTCGAGAGCTTGGGTAACCGGTATTTGAAATATTTGAAGCAGCGAGGTATATATAGAGCTCTCTAGAAATATATCCGTTGTGAGAGAAAGCTTCATTTGAATTTTTCCCGTTGAAGTCATCGTCCTTTTTGTCATTTTTTGTGTTTGCAACAAGATCTTGGTTCACCTACTAAGATCTTTTCCATAAGTGGTAAAGCCTTGTAGCAAGTAACTCAGTGGCTTGGCAAAACTTCACTTGATAACATCAGTAAACTAGCTTTCCTTGCTTCAACTAACTTTAACTTCAAAACTTTAGGGTCATATCTTTAGTGGCATGGTCCTTCAATTTTGGCATACAAACTGAGTTCACGAGAACTTCAGTGGCTTGTCTTGATCTTCAGTCCTGAGTCCTTCAGATTTGTACCTGTAAACTGAACTCCTTAACAAATGAGTTCTAAAAATAAGAATAGAGACAATATTTCAAATTTGGACTTAATACATCTTTCAGGGGGGTTTTGGAATCTGAATCAAAATCATTTAAAATATTTCCCAACAAGTCAGTAATGTAATTTCAATGTATATTATCGTAATTTTGTGTGGAATATCCTCCTCCGAGTCCACCATGTTGGAGAATTGAGTGTAGAGGAATATGAGTTGAAAATATGGGTTGAAGGATATGAATGAAGATATGAATCGGGGATATGAATTGAAGATATGTGGAGATAGAGAGGTGGCTGAGAAATATGTGTTAATTACCTGATTGGGGGATATGAATATCTTTAGAGAAGGAGAGGTGGCCGAGAGATTTGTGATAATAGGAAGAGAGAGTTTAACCGAGAAATATGTAAATATGTGGGATATCACATATTGTGTGGGGATTTCAATTATGGAGAGAGAAAGATATTTTACACAAACAATAATTTAGGGAAGTAGTGGAAAATCTTATATTGATTTCATAAAAAGTTTGTTAAATGTTGTGGTTCCACTGCCTTTTTAAAAAAAGTTGTCAAACTTTCAATTTATTATATAGTAATAGTATTTATCATTTTATAGGGGCAATATTTTCCACATTAAGTAAAAGAAGAGGGCATTTTATACATCTCTTTTTAAAAAGGGGGATTTTTTCCTATTATCACACAAAATTGCAGTGATCGACTCAAATATTAAAAAAAATTGAAATAAATGTTTGATTTTTGATTTATTGCAAAAAACAAAAAGAGATGTTATAACTGAAATATATTGCAGACTATATTAAAAAATAAATATTAATTATGGCGTAGAACTTCTTTAGCTAAACACCAAAGTCATTCGTACCGTTAACCGGAAACGCAGTCAGCGAGCTATGCGAAAATAAAATGAGATGGCGATTCAGTGCCACTGCGATCAGCCCTCCGCCTCCTACGACGTCATCTTCTCCGGCGACGTCGTTTACACCACCGTCACGCGAGACCCCGACGCCGCCTCTCAGTGGATCCGTGACGTCAGCTCCCTCTACGGCCACCATCTCACCGTCGGCCTCGACATCGAGTGGCGCCCCAACTACCGCCGCGGCGAACAGAATCCCGCCGCCACACTCCAGCTCTGTGTCGGCCGATGCTGCCTCATCTACCAGCTCATCCACTCCCCCTACTTCCCCGTCCACCTCATCCGATTCCTCTCATTCTCCGGCCACAGTTTCGCCGGAATCGGAGTCAAATCCGATCTGAGAAAACTCCAGCGCGATCATAGGATTGGTTACGATGCGAAGGCGGTGGATCTGGGGAAATTGGCGGCGGAGGTGTATAAAATGAAGGAACTGAAGAACGCGGGGTTGAAGAATATGGCGCGGATTGTGCTGGGGAAAGAGATGGAGAAGCCGAAAGCGGTGACGAGAAGCCGGTGGGATGAGCGGCGGCTGACGGTTGAGCAAGTGCAGTATGCCTGTATTGATGCTTACGTAAGTTGTGAGATTGGTAGGGTGTTGAAAGCTGCCTCTGTTTTTGGGTGAATTCAGTGAACATATTTGCTGCTTCTGAATTTTACATGTATAAATCAAATTTATCTGTTTATAACTAAAGAATCTGGTTGAAATCGTAATTAGATCAGTTCTTGTTCAGAAAAGAAGCATCATACTTGTACCTTCCTCAGCTCATTCTAACTTCTCATATTTCTCCATATGCCTATATAATAACGCTAAACACTCATAAACACTTTGTGATTGTGAAAATGTCTTATCTTCTGCTAAGAATGACTGCATTCTCTTTTCAACTTCTATCCAGCTGCACCCAGGGCTTTTCTTCAACCCCAGCTCCTTCATCTTGAATCTAATCTTGCGTGCTTCATCCCATCTCTTGTTAGACGCCAACATCTTCTCAAGAACCACGTAAGTCGAAGGATCATCCGGAGCCTTTTCAATAAGGAAATTTGCAACTTTCTCCCCTAACTCGGCCTCCCCATGCGTATGGCATGCAGCAAATAGTGTGCTCAACAAGTCAGCATTCTCTCTAATGCAAGAATTCTGCTGCAGCATCTCATAAGCTTCATGTAATCTTCCAGCACGACTCAAAAGATCTATAACACATGAATACTCTGCAGTTGTAGGTCTGATTCCATAGCCATCTGTCATTAAACTGAAAAATCTTCGTCCCTCATCAACCAATCCTCCGTGGCTGCAAGCAGAGATTAGGGCAAGGAATGTGACTCTATCTGGCTTTACACGGGCTTGAACCATTTCATCGAAGAGTTTCAGAGCTTCATGTGCTTGGCCGTGAGATCCATAAGCCGCAATCATTGTAGTCCAAGAAACTAAGTCTCTTTTGTGGAGGTGTTTAAATACAGTTGCAGCTTCAGTTACATCACCACATTTAGCGTACATATCAAGAAGGGCTCCCATCAATACTTCATTGGAATTCAACCTACTCTCATTGATGATTTTGTGGAACTCTTTGCCTCTTTCCAAGGCAGCCAATTGTGCACAAGCTGTTACTGCACTAGTTAAAGTGATTGCATTGGGCCTCACACCAGCATCCCTCATGCTATCATACACACGTAGAGCTTCAAAGTAGCAACTTGCAGATACGAAGCCAGAGATCATGACGTTCCAAGAAACAATCTGCGACTTTGGCATCATTCTAAACACCTTTTCAGCGAGTGCAACTCTTCTACATTTGAAGTAGAAGTCAACTAGTGAACTGTAAACATAGATATCACAGAAGATGTTGTTTCTGATAATGTAACCATGAGTAAATCTCCCATGTTGCAGTCTTGCTGATTTGGAACAAGCTGATAATAAGGTGCTTACGGTTGTTGAATTAGGTTGCACTCTGTCCTTATTCATTCTAACTAAGAGCTGAATGCATGACACACTATCTCCTATCTGGCTGTAGCATCCAATCATTGCATTCCAAGAAACTAAGCTCTTGAACTTGATTTCGTCGAAAACTTCCTTAGCCTTCATTGTGCAGCCACATCTCCCATACATATCAACAAGAGCTGCAGCAATATAAGCATCTACCACTACACCACTTCTTAAAACTTCTTCATGAATTTGCTCCCCTCTTTTCAAATCAGTCATCCTCCCACATGAAGAAATTGCAGTTGTAAACGAAACCGAGTCTGGTGTTAACCCAGTGCTCCTCATCCTCTCAAAGTATTCCAGTGCCTTCTCCCACTGCCCACTTTGATAATAACAAGAAATCACATTATTCCAGCACGCCAAATCTCTATTAGGAATTTCATCAAACAGCTTGAGAGCAGAAACAAAAACACCACACTTGGCATATAAACTCATCAAAGAGCTAGCAGTAACGACATCCCACAAAAACCCAGTTTTAATCAATTTGGTATGAATCTTTTCACCATTTTCCACTCTTCTCAGTCCACTGCAGGCCTTCAACAAACTAGCATACGTGTACTCATTAGGCTTCAAACATGGGAAGTTCCTCAAATTCACAAACAGTGAGAATGCATCGGAAAACATGGAGGCCTTTGCATACGCCGACATCAACACATTCCATAGCGTGATGTCTAATGGGTTTTCGATATTCCGAAAAACTAAATTCGCAGATCGATATGCGTCGCACGAGATATACAGATTGATGATTTTCTTGCATAATGCTATGTTGTTCTGTAGGCCAAGAGAGATTGCTTTTTGATGAAGAGCCTTAACTTGCTTCAACGAATTGGCATAGCTTACTGAGTTTGCGAGATGTATTAATCTCGTTGCAATGACGTCCATGTAAGAAATCTGAATGGAAGGTAACTGAAGACAAAGATTCAAACTTTATGGGTATCGACAGAGTAATCTTAATTCTTTATTTCTTTGTAGTTGTATTTGGGGTGGGAACGAAGACGATCTATATTGTAGACCTTTGTGCAAATAAAGTTCTCGTCTTTATTTTGCGGTTTGTCCTATTTCTCCAACCTTATGGGCTATTTGGGGCCCTTTTCTCCGCTCTCACTTTCTCTCTTACACATACACGCACACTGATGCTGACACAGCCGGACATGAATGCACGCGCCCGCACGCGCGCGCGCACACACAGTGACATTATTTGTTGGGTTTTGCTTTGACGTCGTAAACAAAGACATGCATAGTTTAGTGCTTGTCTGAATCAGCAAGCATATACACAGTAACACAGATAACAATGACCTTATAACACCTACCTTCCCTGCGGCTCTGCTGAAGTTTTACGCTTAAAATTCGGTAAGTCTTATATGTAAATGAACAATTTATTCTAAATCTTCATTCTTCGATGAGAAAAGTGATAAATCTCTAGTTAAAGGTTTATTCTTTCCTTTTCCCCTCTTCTGTAATGTAATCTGATTCAAGTTTCATGCCTGTGTGTTTGCTTTCTTCAGATCAATGAATTCGATCTTTGTCTCGATGCCTATCAATATCAATTAACCTTCTTTTTGTGAAGTTAATTAGTCATTTAACGAAGTCTTCTGTGATCATGATTGTCTTGTCTCTGTATGTGGTTAAGAAGAAATTATCCTAATCTATGGTGTGAGTAGCAGTTGGAAGATGGAGGGAGTTTCTCGTAGGAGAAGGCGTTCGTGTAGAAATATTCTAACAAACTACAAGATTGGAAAGACTCTTGGTATTGGGGCATTTGGTAAAGTGAAGCTGGCTATTCATACCTTAACTGGCCTCAAAGTTGCCATCAAGATTCTTGATCGCCAATCAATAGATGCCTATGAAGCCGAAAAAGGTTGACCCTTTTCATCTTTTCACATATTAAATGTTACTCACTTCACCATTAACCAGAATCTAACATTCTTGTATCGATGTTGGTGTTGCAGTAAGAAAAGAAATCAACATAATGAGACAGCTACTCCATCCTCACGTAGTTCGACTGTTTGAGGTCATCGACACCCCAGAGAAAGTGTATGTGGTGATGGAGTATATGAACTCAGGTGAACTGTTTTATTACCTGACAGAGAAGGGGAAGCTGCACGAAGATGAGGCCCGGCGTCTTTTTCAACAAGTAAGGCAACATACATTAATGCATTCAGATTTGAAGTATAACCATAGATGTTTGCTCACACATGTGATGTTGGTATAGATCATATCAGGTGTTGACTACTGCCACCAGCACCTAGTGGTGCACCGCGATCTCAAGCCAGAGAACCTCCTCCTCGACTCAGAACACAACGTCAAGATTGCCGATTTTGGCCTTGGCAACATCATGCGCGATGGCCATTTCCTCAAAACTTGCTGTGGTAGTCCAAACTATGCTGCCCCTGAGGTTTTTTTACACAACCCACAACCCATTCACAAACTAAATATATGCCTGCATTTTCACCTCATTATTTACTATATGATGTTGTGTTTTGTTTATTAGTTGATCTCTAGGAAACTGTATGCTGGGCCAGAGGTGGATGTGTGGAGCTGTGGCGTAATCTTATACGCGCTTCTATGTGGAAGGCTCCCCTTCGATGATGATAACCTTTCAAGTTTATATGCTAAGATAAAGGTGCAGAGCTCATCTAGTTTAACTTGATCCTCATAGTTTGTTAATTGTCCAACTGTTTAGTTTTATTTTCTGTTGGCACCAAAAGGGTGGAGTGTACCACAGCCCAAACCATCTGTCTGAGAATGCTAGAGATTTGATTTCAAGAATACTTGTGGTTGATCCCATCAAACGCATATCGATACCTCAAATATGCAACCATCCATGGTTAAAGCAGCATCATCTCCCACTCCCATCACGTGGTGTCTTTAGCAGGCGAGAAACTGTGAGTAGAAGTGCCCCCCATTGATCATTTTCTTGAATTTTACATTTGAATCTACTAAATCTAGATAATTTGGAAGGTTGATTTTGATGTCTTGAAAGAGATGGTTGGAATGGGATTTGATGTTCGTGAAGTCATAGGATCTATTCAGAACCATATGCAGAATGAGGTGATGAGGCCACATTACAGTTTTGACTTCACATCTCCTTTTGCTGCTAAAATATTTTGTAACTGCAGCCTTTGATGTTTTGAGGTTTCAGGCTACAGTTGCATACTCTATGTTGCTGCATCGTTGCCCTGATCCAGATCCTTTGGTTATAGACTCGCAAGTAAGTACACTTTGATTAGAATCACAGTATATTTGAGCTTAAGACAACATCAATTCTATTTTCTACCCTCTGTATTAAAGGAATCCATAGATACTCATGTTCAGACACAAAAGCAACCACCTTCTCCAGTTCAAGATAACTGGACACTTGGTTTCAAGGTAAAAGCATTTGTCATTGAATCATTTAACTTCTGTTTCATACTACAAACAAAGTTTAACACAAACTGCATCTTGATTACATTGTACAAACACAGTCTCATGCATCGCCACAAAGAACAATGTTGGATGTCCTAAAGGTTTTCCATAGCTTGAATGTGAGATGGAAGAGAATAGGCCATTACAACATGAAATGCTTGTGGTCACCTCCACTTCCAAACTACTCAACACCGGCACCTCAAGACGCCATCAAATTTGAAACTCAGGTGATGTGAGATCAGCATCAAACTATTCATCTGTTATACAATAGAATGTGCATTCATTCTTACTGATTTTCTGATACAATTCCACAGCTGTATAGGGCAAGTCCAGAGTTATACGTCGTGGACCTCCAGCAACTAAGCGGGCCTCCGTTTCTGTTCCTTGATATATGTGCTGCTTTTCGTGCTCTAGTAGTGTAACTACTGCAGAATATCTTTTCAACACCAAGATATTCACAAAGGGGATTTGTCTTGATACAAAGTTAGTCTTCCAGGTAGGAGTTATAATTGTTAGTAGCTATACAAGAAAAGCACAGTTTTCCCACTTGCCATAGGTTGAAGACATCATGCTTCAGCCATATCTTTAACTGACATAGGCTGAGACAGTGTTCTGAGTGATATAATGAAATTGTCTTTGCCTTCATCCACATGCATTTCCCTTCATCATCATCATCATCACTACACACCAAAATGAATGTTTTTCTGCCATCAACTTCCATTTACAAAATTAACATAATTGAGATAAATACTTTATTATCAGAAGGCACCTTCTCCAGTATAGTAGTGTTGAACTGAAGATATGTATCAGTATAGCTTATAATTATCTATTCCATTACTCTAAATAAATGCGACTACAATTAAATGTACACAAAAATTAAAAAAGTATGTGTTAAAAAGATAATTTACTTTATGTTAAAAGTTAAACTATTTTTACTTCTAATAATTACTTTTATTAATACAACTCAATCAATTCTTTATTGGCTTGTGGATATATTATAGTTGGGCCTATGAGCAATTGGGGCTTACATTTGTTAGGAATTATCCCTTGTTTATAATATACCATTTCTTCCCGTTTTCGAAAAATGTATTTTTATTATTTATTTAAATTGTTTATTAAAAATTTATTTTTTTATTTTTACAAAATACTAATTATTTTAAATTTTATATGTATTTTATTTTGTAATATATTTTATGAAAAAAATTTAAAACCCTTAACAACTTTTTCATGACACATTTTGGTTGACAAATGAACTAGTAATTTGTACTTTATATATAAGCTACATATATGGATTAATCCAACTATCTTGACCTTGCGGAATTTGAAAAAAGTTGTCCCGAGTTTGTTTAGTAGGATCTGCTTCAAAAAAAAGAGTTTGTTTAGTAGGATTTACAATTAACACAAATTAGGACAGTTTCAACTTAATTCAAGCCACTTGACTTTTTGATTATTACTCAATTAAACACTTTTTTAGTAATAAATAATAAATATATTAACCCATTAACTTTAGTTGATGTTAGGAAATATTATAAGTGTTTCGATTTAGATCCTAAAACCTCCCCTGAAAGATGTAATAAATCCAAAACTGAAATCTCTAGTGTCTTATCTGAGAACTCAAATGTTATGAGTTATATTTTTCAGGTATACTGAAGGACGGACACTACTGAAGATTCAAGACTATGCCAAAACTGAAGGACCACTCATCTGAAGACTGTCCTGAATTTTTGAAGTTGAAGTTAGAAGCTGAAGTCACATTGCCACTGAAGTTTATATCTAAAGTTCTGCACTGAAGTCTCAATCTGAAGTTTCCATTGAGTGATAGTCTATCCTATAGGACTTACCACTTTCGGCAAAAATCTCAGTAGGTGAAACACAATCTTGTTGCAGACACCAAAAATAGCAAAAAAGACGAAGACTTCAACGGGAAGAATTCAAATGAGCTCTATCTCACAACGGATACATTCTATGAGAGAGCTATATATACCCCGCTGCGTCAAACGCTTCAACCACCGGTTACCCAATCTTTACAACACTCTATCGCTATCATCGCTCTCAACATTCAAGCTTTCAAGCTCTCTGTCTGGAACACTCAAACTTTCAGATTTCATTCTCTAGTGTTCTTAGCGATCTCATTGTAACCGAAGAATAGTCTTAGCATTAGATTAAGTTCTAAGCTAGAAGTGATCAGATTTACTGTCTATCTAACCCTTTGTGGTTGATCACTGTAAGATTATTATTTCTTCATTAACTTGAAAACCCTCGACTAACATCGAGACACGTGGACGTATGAGTTTTTATCTCCGAACCACGCAAACCAAATCATGTCTCTCTCTCATTTACCTTCAGTATTTATCATTCATTGATTATCATACATTGAATACTGATTAATTGAAAAGAGAAAGATTGCATTAAGTTTTCTGAACAAACAAGTAAGATTTAAAATCACCACATTCTGCACAACACTTTAGATATTAGTCCATCGTCAAACACTGAGTGTAGACTGAAGGATTGCTATCTAAAGTATTTACTCTTACTGAAGTCCCTCCCTTCAGTACAGGAGATCACAAAGCTTTTAATTGAAAAATTATTAACTGGTGTATTCTCCCATACACTCAATATACTCGTTTCGGAACCAACAGTTGCTATAGAATTATTACTCCAATATTAATAGTACCTTAATTTCCTGATTATAATTACAACTATGAAGCAGATTAGATTTGGAGATAGTCAATCTGTCTTAAAACATTTACTCACTTTTACAAATTATAATTTGTTGATAATTGTCTAAATCATGTAACTTTTAAATATATACAACAAAATTACACAAAAGGAAAATTGTAATTACAGGGAATTACTATGTCATTACATTCAAATGATTATATATACGATACATAGATCACTAACACATGAATCATACAACATTATAATAATATTTCAATTATTCCGAATCACGTATATTAAATTTATTAGTAAATATATTAAATTTAAAGATGATGTCACTGTACACTAAGACTCGTATCATTTAATATGTAATCTCTTACTAAAACAAAGAACAAAAAGTAAATTTATTTTCATCAAAATTGACGCCCAGATCTAATTTCTGCCTCACTACATTATAACCTATGCTCTTCTTTTTCATTGTCTTGTTTCAATTGAATTTGCTTCAGAAACATGAACATCGTGATTCAGCCTTGTCTAAGTCTTATGTTATTTAATTAATTAAAAAGAGCATTTCTTGGATTTATATAAATTTATTTGTGATAGATATTCTTGAATAATAAACGGACCAATGAACATAAAATAAAATATGTAGTTTATTTCATTAAGTTGGAGCAAAGCCAATCCCAAATTACAAGAGTTAAATGGGATAAGTTAAGTAAAGACAACAAACACTCTACAAGAGCATTTTAAACATGTAAAAGATCAGCATTTTAAGCAAGACTAACAGTAGAGTTGGGATAAGTTAATTAAGATAAAAGACTATCTATCTATCTATCCCAACTTAAGAGATAAATCCAGACCGGATTCATCCTGCTGCTCTCCCGGAATGTTCATGTTCCTCAAGTTAACCGGTCGGACCGGCGGCCGGTTACTACCGGCGGGCCGCATCGCAAAGCCCTGATGATTAGGGCCGCCGCCCGCCAAGTTTGGGAGCCCCATGTTAACGTTGTGACTGGGCAGAGTGAAGTGGGGCCGGGGAGGGTACGGAGCAGGTGGGGCCGACCATCTAGGGTACATGTTGTTGTTGAATGCAGCGGCGCCGGTGCACGTGCCGTAGGGCACCACTCCTCCGCTGACGCCGTTCCAACCGAAGAGGGAGCGGTGGAGGAAATCCGGATGAGGGGATGGGCGCACGTAATTGGTCAGGATCGGGCCGGGGAGGTTTATCCGCGGCGGGTACGGGTACGGGTACGGAGCGGAACCGTCGCCGCCGTAGTAGCCATCTCCGCCGTCATCACCGCCGCCGGGTTCGTGCACGTTCTTCTCCATCGCCCTCTCCACCTTGTGGGCATTCTGGTGGCCGCCGAGGGCCTGCTTGTTGCTGAACTTCTTCTGGCAGTACCTGCAACCGTACTCGCGGTCGCCATCCGCCACTGCCAGTTGGTAGTTGGCAAATCCAGGAGGCGGTGGCAGCGGAGGATCCCCGCCATCCGCCGCCGCGGCGCTCTCGCTCGAGCCGCCTTGGTCGATGGAGGGGCTCCCTAGGTCCTCCTCGTTGCTCTTGCTGGACACGCCGGAGATCATGATGATTTGGTTGTTGGCGTCGGAGATGTGAGAGTCCATTAATGGAGAGGAGAAGGAAAAGATGGTGGTGATGAAGTGGTGGAAAATGGTCGGAATATATAGGAGGAGAAAGGAGAAAAGGGGGCATGAAATAGAGTATGAAAGGCAATGAGATTGCATGCATGAAGCCAAGTAGGAAAAATATTAAAGACAACCCTAGCCGGAGTTTTAGGAATTTAAAGAGAATAGGATGAAGATTATGCCTAATTTGCCAGTTTACAACTATGCTTATGCACCACAAAGTTGACTAGATATATTATTGATATAAACAGGAAATAGTAATAATAATATCACAATGCACTAAACAAAACAAAAGCCATCACTTACAGATTGCCAACAAACATGTATAGATCCTCTCTTCACTTCATTTTTGCTTGCTCACTTGCTCTTTTAACCACAACTAATCATGTAATAAATGGGATTTGATTCTTTGTTTAACTAGGGATTAAAGCCATCTCAACTACATATCACACTAATTTCTATCAATGCCCACTATAATATTGGTGTCAATAATTAAATTTTCTTGATTTTGCTCACACCATTTAATTTGTGCTTACCCATCCAATATACATATGCTAGGTTAATTACTTTTTATTCTCTTTATAGTACATACTGTATATTTGTTTATACTATTTGATACCATTATATTTAAGTCTGTACTACTGTTTGATAATGGTGCTTCAATCCACCGGATTCTGCCAATGTTAGTGTGATTCGTTATGCACATATATATACCAACAAATTTAATGTGCTACTTTATTATATAGCGATATCTGTCGATATCGATATCGATATCAAGATATGTAATATGAGCTGCTCACCCGTTTGCGGCGGACACACTTACGCGTGTAATAGATAGTTGAAACTCTTATATTCGTATTGCAGTTAGATTCGAGTTAACAGTATGCTTTTATAATTAATGTATATTACGGGAACTAGACAAGAATAAATTAGGGGAGCTAGAACAAAAAACTTCGAACTATAAAAGTCGAATTGATCACAATTCTTTAAGTTAAAGTAAAACTTTAAACTGCATTTATTTTATTTTATGTTGTAGCCAACATTGAACTAATTTATATTGGATGCATAACTAGTTGATCATTCGAACATTTATTTTGTACGCAATATTCATCAATTTTCTAAAATTTTCATTATACTATCATTTCACTTATTCATTAATTTTTTTTTTCACATTTTATATTTTTAATAATATTATTATTTTAAAATCATTTTTTTTATTAAAATGAACGGTAAAAAATCAAATAAAATTGAAGCGATACATTGATAATTAACGTTAATTTTTTGCAATAATATTACATCAATTGTTGGTAATGATAATTAATTACGAAAAAGTATTACTTTTATTAAATAGCAATTTTCTTTACATTTTTTACTTTTCAAGTTGAATTGGAATTACAAAAGGTCCCCAAAAATTCAAATTTTATGTAATCTCAAATGTATTTGAAAAAGTATATGAATTGAAATTAGTAAGAAATCTTATGTAAAGTAAATTAGATTTCATGTCAAATTTTGTTATTTACAGTCTAATTTCCATGAATTCAGCCACCCAATTCATATCAAAAGTCATGAATTGCTGGGTTCTTGTAATCATATTTAAATTGTCCAACAATATATATACAAATTCACTTTCCTTCCAAAAACGTATGATTCGCACAATCTATTTAATCTTTTAATTACAATTTGATTTCCTTGTATCTGAAGAGGAAATTGAGATTTTTTTTTTCAAATTTATGTCATTATTAATTCAAGTGACCATATCTAATCCTACCATGTTATAAATTACTACTTTTTAAATTTTTTGAATTTGAAACTATATGCAATAAGTAGTTGTTGAGCCTGCTGGATATTAATTTTTCACAAGTCCAAAATATTATCACTATTATATTTATTTTATTGAAGTTTATCATGGATGTTCCATCATGTAACTATGGGTATTTTTGTATCTATAATTAATCAAGATTTTTATTTTATTTCCAAACATTAAGTTACTCGCAAACTTTGAATCGTTATAGCAAACTTGATACTTACTTTAATCAAATTATTATATCAAGAATTGGATTAATATTATAGGGAGTGACTTGAAACCTTGTCCAAAATAAGATATTCAAGTTTAAGGTTGACTAATTTTTTTTATAGAGTTGACCTCCAACTTAACTTATTGAACAATGGCTACGAGTAAACATAATAAAATAAACAAATTAAAACCATTTAATTAAACACAAGATGTTTAATTAATATATTTCCCAAAAAAAACCAAACTCTTAAAGCAAATTTCCTTGATCTATTTCTAAGTTTATTTGAGAAAAGGAGGGGCAATTCTGGAAAGAATGAGTAATTAGAAATTCAAACCTAATAAATGCTCTATGCTGTAGAAACTGGAGGCAGGAAACCACAATAACGGTTATATTATCTTTGCTGCCTCACTCAGCAGCTTTGAACACATCCTGTTATAATTCGAGCAATCTACGAATCATCGAATCACAAAAGGATGAATCTCACGCGGAAGCGACTCATCACGTGATGATCATCAACTTGAGTGTCGAAAAGAAAGACTTTATTGATACGAACAAAGATAAGAACTTGATACGAGATAAACTATATTGCTATTTATGAGCTCGACTTTCATTAACTGCCCCATAACTACCGCTAACAACCTAACAAACTTTTGACACGTGGACTCGGTGCCTTCTCTCTATATTCATCATCCACACGTGCTGCCCTACGTAACACATCCCGGTATCTTTCATGATGTCTCTGATTATGCTAACGACATCTTCGTTGCTCATGACATCCCACGATCCATTACCAGCAAATATGGTAACTCTCAGTTAATTTCTCAAGAAAATAAATGATTCCTTAATTGAATTGTGCTTTCTTCATCCGAGCATACACAATTTATCATACAAGAAAAGTAAAATAGTTATGGTCTGTCTCACCTTGCTTAAAGCGCGAGGATTTCCTGCTCGACATATAATAGTTCTGCAATCACCAGCGGTCACGCCTGCATCATGGAATAAGAATAAAGCTTTGATTTTCAACCTAAAAGGAATGTACAAACTTGCCTCTCTTTTTTTTTTTTTCTCTTTGAGGACCATTCTTATCCTTTGCCTGTAAATGATTAATTCTCATTCCTCAAACATAAAAGAATCAAAAATTCACAGCAAGTGTCATGAATCCCAACCAAAGATAAGACAGTAGATTCCAGATACCTCGATGACCATCCAAGGTTCCAAAGAAGTGAATACCATTTTCATTGCAAAACAAGGCATAATAAAGTGTGTGTCCTCCATGTATACCTTCTCCCACAAGTAGAAAAGGAACCCCAAGATAGCACTGGAAAGTAAACTGTAACGTCATCTGACGGGAGCCAGGTAGGCGCGACATGCTCAGAAAAAAGATTATTGATCTTTCAAATATCATGCCCCTGAGAGAACCAATTTATAGGCTCTTGATAGCTTGAAATATAAGTCATAATAGAGTAGGGAGTCTTATCAGTCTTTACATCTGCTGTTTCTTCACCTCAGTTCTCAGCATCTGTTGGGATATTTTAATATTTTGATTAGGTTCCAAAACATTTATGTAGTGCAGGGAACTGAAGGCCATGTTGCCATTGAAGGACAAGGCTACTGAAGGCCTCTTCTTAAGGCCTACTGGAAAAGGCCTCCCCACTAAAGGTGGCCTCCCCACTGAAGGGCCTTGACATGCTTGGCCACTGAGTGAAGAAAGTGTGCATGGCTACTGAAAGCCATATTTGCATGGCCACTGAAGGTCATGCTCCTACTGAAAGCCAAGCTTCCACTGAAGCTTCTATGTTTGAAGCTCACTGAAGTGCCTAATCTGAAGGCTCCACTCACCAGAAACGACAAAGCACTCCAACGGGAAGAATTCAAATTAAAGTTTCTCTCTCAACGGTCATATTTTATGAGAGAACTATAAATATTTCTCACACTTCAAAGGCTTCAAAAACATACCGGTTACCCAATCTTTAATTACGCTATTGCTCTCTCTCTCTAAACATTTTCAAAGCAATAAGCTCTCAAGCTCTAGAACACTTCAGCTCTTCAGTTTTTATCTTCCAAGTGTTCTTAGCAACTTTATTGTAACCGGAGAATAGTCTTAGCATTAGATTAAGTTCGAAGCTAGAAGTGATCGAATATATTGTATATCAAACCCATTTGTGGTTGATCACTGTAAGATTATTATTTCTCTATTAATTTGGAAACCCTCGACTAACATCGAGACTCGTGGACGTAGGAGTTTTTATCTCCGAACCACGCAAACCAAACTCCGTGTTGTTTCATTTGCTTTCAGTATTTATTCTTCATTATCTATCTTTAACTGAAAGTTTGATTTTGTTTGAGTTTTCTAAAAACGAGTTTACCACCAACTTCCGCATTTCAAAATATTTAATTACTCGTTTCGGGACCAACAGCATCATATCCAGTTCCAAAACGATATCACTAAAAGAAGGTCAGTTTAAGGATCTGCATCCAACATCTTGTTATTAGAGAGAAGAAACTGGATGATGCACCACACTCCGGACCAGCAAGAACTGGTCGTAATCCTTCAGACACCACTGCTGCTGTATGTTGCTGTTCTGTGTGATTCATTTCCAAGAATGTATGGGCCTACACTCGGTAGGAATCAAAGACACGATTTCAGGATTTTGTGAGTATGCTAAATTAATGCCTAGAAAGAAGCAATAGGTGCAAAAGAACACCATTGTTTTCTGCAGTAGTCTAACTTGGTGAGCCATAAAAGCAATAAGGTAATAGGTAATTGTAATAAATGTATATTATTTTTAGACAATTAAGAAGATATATCTGATATCAGAAACAGTTTGAAGATGGTGCTACCATCCAAAAACTAGCCCCTTATTCCTTTTTTTTTTCATCCACAGTTACAGTTTACTTTCCTTGTTAGAGGTGCCTTAAATTATCTTGTCCTGAATATACCCTAGTTAAGACTTTGAAATTAGAATGTTTTATTTGGACGAGTAAATGAGGATACAATAGAAATTGAGTGCCCAATTTCTCCTTTCCCTTATTCTATAATCCACCATTAGAGAAACAACAGAGAAAAGGAATTAAGCCAACGAAGAGGTAGAACCTGTACTTCTGCTCGAAGATCGGTTTATGGAACGACACCGGTTAGAAGCTCACTGCAAAAAAGCAAAACACACAAATTCAACCCCACTGTAAGCCGATAGTAAACCTAAACTATTATCAACACAAAAGTGAGAAATTTTCAGAATGAAGTCCTATACAAATAAAATTTACATGATGGCAACGAAAAAGAGGATCAAAAGACGAAGCTATCTGCATAACTGATTCATGATTCATTCAATTTTAATAACCAGAGAATGATATCTTTATCTTTACGCGCAATGATAAGAATCTAGTTAAAATAGTGAAAAAAGCAAGGATCAAATAACAACTGATCAATGGAAGCAACATGCTTTTGGGACTTCATTCAAATGATTGATTCTAGATATGAAAAATAGCATAAATGTGATCTCTGACTTCACGCAATAGCATATTTTATGCAATATATAAACCAGTTTCAGCAAGTCTTAGTTAGCAGTCACTCCAATAGATATCTGACTTTACGATATGATCTCTTTATTCAGTACTTCAGGCACCATGTTAATAAGTGTGCCAGCCATATTCTTTTTATGGAAGCCGTCGGTTGGTTTGCCAGAAGATTTCAAGTTCTGTACAGAGACTTGTTTAAGATATTTCGTGTATTCTTTAAAACCAAAGTCTGCTAAATGAGGTAGAAGACTCTCATCGAGCTGCAAGCAAATCAGTGACTTAACTATCAGATCATCGAGTAAAACTTGAAGGATATAATATTGGACTTGGGGGGAACTCAGATGCATATACTAGAATATTTTCTGGTTTCACGTCCCTATGTAGAATCCCAAGGCTATGCAGATACCAGAGCTTTTGCTGCAAATAGAAGGCATTAGAAACATAAATACATATATCTGAATGTGAGATCTAGAACACAAAGTGAATACAAGCTACTTTCTAGCACAAACTGATAACAAATGACATAGAAGGTGTCTTGAATGATATAAAATGAACAAAAACCAGTCAATCTTTGTATTTGAGGAATAATATAGTGGACTTTATCTTTATTGAGTCAACTGTCTTGAAGTTTGAGGCATCAAGCTTTCAACTATAGCGACCTATGATCATGTGGAGTGCCATATACTGAAGTTCTAAGGTTGATCTAGGAGAATAACAGAAAAAATATGCAGATGATCTGGATATCAGCCACCAGTCAGAAATCTTTTTCTTAATCTAATATTTTAATATTCGGTAATTGGGTGGGGGAGGGGTGTTAAATGCCATTAATTAAATAATGGCAAATCGAGAAGCAAAGAAGTAAAATTAAAGTTCGAGAGAATCATAACCCAATACCTCATTAAGATTTAAGACATGTTTTAGCATGTGAATTCTTAACACTTTAACCTACCACGTTTGTAAAGAACACATTTAGAGCTATTATAAGACATATTTGCATTTCAAAATATTAGAACTCGTCATTGTTAGCGATATAATCTTTATTTTTTCTTTGTTTAAAATAAGTTCTAATTCTAGACAAAATAATCGTGTCTGTGAAATATACAATGACGAGTTCTTAACATAAGACAGACTTTAGTTTGAGATGATTAAGCCACCAAGTATACTCTACTAGAAACAGATCAAATTTGTGCAATGAATACATTAGGTTAGTCTATGAAGCAGGAAAGGATGTCATTGATCATCGTGATCCATGAAATATTTGAGCATGGCATGAAGCTATTCGTGCCATGCATTTTTACCAGTTTAAGCCTTGGCATAACTGAAGGTTGAAGCACAAAACCTTAATATATTCAGTCACTATATTCTTCTACTTTCAGTTTCTGCGAGAGGGCTCCGGCCTCATATGATACAAATTTGGCAGCCTCGCATGTGCCACCACCAACTTAATTATTCCCTCGTGGTCCAACTTGCTTAAGACAAAATGAAGAAAAAAATCTCAAAACATGCTCAAAGGAAAGGCAAAGAGAAGGTTGTATTACGAATACAAAAACTAGAATTGCTTGATAAGCACAAGTGTCAGTTAACAGTCAATTTTACGCAAAGCATTCAGCATTAGAGACAACCAATCAAATCCATATTAAGTGCAAGGATAACAAAACCATGAGTAAAATTCATTTACAGTAACTGCGAAAGATGAAATTTTTACTCCTATCCATCACTCTTTTCACCATGAAGAATCAAATCAGTAAAATTATGAGGGGGGGGGGGGTGCGAAATTGGACCTAAGAAACTGCAACTCTTTGTGAAACTTATCGAGTTCAATGGAAGTAGTCAGTAGATAGAAGTGGCGTCTTTGCCGCCATATGTTTACTGTGGAGTACGGCTTCATACACCTCCCTCTCTGCGCCTGCATTGTTATTTGTTACACAAGGTAAAATTCAAGATTAGGAAGTTAAAAGAATCGTTAGGGAAATATGAATCTCAGCTGAATTACTGCTGTGCTACCTCTTGCGGTTGGGGAAGAAGGGCAGAGATGGAGAGGGATTGTTTGGCCGTGGCAACAACCCCTTATACAAGTGTTGGGTTCCATCATATTTCCAAAACCATTTTCTTTAAAGGTTCCATAAATTTCTGCAGATTTTGTCTGTGTGCGTGTGTGATTTCTTCAGTTTTTGAGAGGATGAAAACGGAAGGCCTGAAACTTCAGATTAAAACTCACAGCAGTTGGTTTGTTTGGAAATATATTTATTTTTATTTATTTATTTATTTTGAGGAATAAAGGAAATTTACTAATTAATTAACGATTACTGATATTTTAAAATAAAATCGTTTTTTCAAATTTAAAAATCATTTAATAATTTTAAATTCTTGCGAAGGAAAAATATACTTATTCCACGAAAGTGATATTTTATAATGATATTTTAAAAATTATTATAATAATACACTCATTTAAATATAATAGAGGACTTTGGACGGAGGGGAGGGAGTACTAAATAAAATAAAAAAGGGATTCACTCGGAAAGTGCTGCAATTCTTAACCGCCAAGTCAAAGCAGAATCTGTGGATAGCAATAAAAGGAATCACCCAAAAAAAAAACGCAGCAATAACAATAATAGGATTTGCATCACCACTCGACATGAAATTGAAGAGCAACACTTTGAACAAAATCCTTCACTTCACCTTACTTTTGGCGGTGCTTGCCGTGCTTTCTCAGATCGGATTCTGCACCGAATCACCGGAGATGAGGCTTGGTGGCCTTCGCGATACGGCTCACAACACCCTTGAAATTGAGGGTTTAGGTCGCTTTGCTGTTCAAGAGCACAATAAGAAACAGGTATTCTACTTCTCTAGCTTTGATTGCCTTTTGTTTTTATTTTTCTTATCGATGTTTTCTGAATTGGAAATCGTGTGTGCTGGAATTGGGGTCAGGCTTAGGGTTTTTCTTATATGATTAGTTGGAAAAACATTATTTATTGTTCAAGTAACGATATTATTGTTCCTGATATTTTGTTGGTTGTATAGTAAATTTGATGGTGTAGATCATTTGCATGTGCGTTTAGTTGTGTTTGTGATCTTTTGTTTCCAGTACATGTTCAGTTCATAGACGAGATCCGTTGTTAAGTGAAAAATACTTTCTTTGTCCGTGAATATTGATTATTGGTGTACTGGTAGTTAATTAATCTGTGAGTAGAGATTAGGCTTTCTAGATATGTATTGGTTAGTTGATCTTTCTGAGCTAGTTTTCTCTGTTGAATCTTGAAATCCATGATCGGTTGCTAAAGTAACATAATGTTTGATTTTGGTGAATCCTTATTATGTGTGGTTGAATAAATCTGAAAAACATTGATTTTCAAGAACACAAGTACAGAACTCTTGAATTTTCAAGCAGACTAAGAGAATAAACTATGTTTGGCAGAACACTTCACTTGAACTTACAAGAATAGTGAAGGCCAAAGAACAGGTAGTAGCTGGTAAGATGTACCATCTTACACTTGAGGTAAATGATGGGGGTCAAACCAAGATGTACGAAGCTAAAGTCTGGGTGAAGCCATGGATGAACTCCGAGCAGCTTCATGAATTTAAGGAGGTTCATGACATCTGAACCATATCATGGAGTCTTGGCATTGAGCAATGTAAGACTGCATTTTTTGGAGCTCTATTATAAATTTCCATTATATAATTCGCTGGGCATAAAAAGATTCATTGCTTTCAAGTATTAACATAGGCCTAAATGCATAACTAAAAACAGATTGATATGACCCGAGATTGAAAGAGCTGATACTTTCATGATCTGTTCTTGAAGATGTGCATATTTATCATTTGATGCTTGTCAACGTCAATTGTCTATGGTACTTATATCATTTATCGACCAAGTCACTTTTGTGGAATGCAGGTTATTGAAGATTCTGCTGAGTTTGAGAGCGCTTCTGAAGTAAAAAAGAGAGATCTGCAGTCATCAATTATCACAATAAGTAAGTACTACGGAAGAAAATAATATTGTATCTAGTTCTAGTATGCCTGAAGCCAAAAAACTTGATGTTTATATTCATGATAATTGATAATCATACTGTAGATGTGTGAAGGGATGGGATCGCCTTTGATGTATATAGTGTTGACTATGAGCCACGATAATCATATGTGTGTGTTTCGATGTATATTCATTTGCATACTTCTGATATATTTCTATAAGTGATGCACTTTTGGGCACACAGATGATGAAACAGAGTGATAATAGTAAAAGAAATCATAATCAAGCTGCTACGATTGTTTTTCATATATCATCCACCCCGATCCATGCATGTTAATTTCATAAGAGAAGAGTTTTTGAAGAAAAGTTGAATTTATTACAATTTGATAAATGTTAAGTGACATAACATGTTAGGAATATTACTCCTACTAAGCTTTGTTACATTAGTCTGATTAGTGATTATTACTTGATGAAAGAAAATTAACTATCAAATATTACAGGTGGGCTTAATGAGGCCCATTGTGGATATTGGATGATCGGGTCAACTTATATAAAACGTTGACAATACAATTGCAACACAAATTAGTTAATTTTCTACTCGACAATTGATCACAATACTTCGACAATATTCAAATTCATGTCGTAAATAGTGTTCTCTTTCATTTTTGTTTTCCTTTCCATACAGTTGTTTAGACTACAAATATTATAAATTGATGATAAAATTTGTTATTAAGTACATAGTACATCCACAGCTTACATATAGACTTGTTTATAAAATCGAATTAATTTCAATTCAATATTCAAAATACTTGCAGAAAGATGAACCAGAAATCATTTATTACGGCTCCATTGAGCCTCGTGCATGTACTCCGATAAAACTAATTCAATTCGTAATTTCAGTAAAAAATTATAATTGTATTATAAGTACAAGATTAGTTTGTAACCTGTCAAAATTCAACGGGTATAATTGTATATTGTAAATAAATATAAATAAAATTTATTGAGAATTTTAAACCAACAAATTATTGAAAATAATATTATGTAATTGTATTTTATAAAGATGAGTGTATCACGTGAACATATGTGTAGTAATATTATAATTATCACGAGCCGCGTATCCCAAAAAAATCCACTTGCAATAGTTTTGTCTCCAAATTATCCAATATTCGATAATTTAACTGAGTTTTGATTAGATGATGAGAATATATTTTTTTAAATGGAAATTATTACAACATTGAAAAACATGAATAAGTGTTGGCAACTGTTGGGGTGACGACTCTTCTATAATGCTGAATTTCATTTTCTAGATTACATCATCTTACTTTACATCCAATTATATAGTATGTGCGTGGATTGCATAGTAATATTATAGTAATTATTTTATTGCTAAATAATGAAGCTTTTATATATAAGCGTTAATGGAAGTCTCTTTTTTGGTAAATCCCTTCCCTTGCTCCACTTGCATGCCTCTCCTTAATGCCCAAGAGTTGTTATTGGCATAAAAAGAAGGCGTATCTTCTTTCACTCTTCTATATTTTATCACAATTTAGGGCAACAACAATATTTTTCATACATTAGCTAGGCTGCTTTATAAAGTTTTCAACAAAAGTTATATGAACTCTTGTGGAATGTTATCCAACGTCAAATTCGTTTACAATTTCAATATTTATTCTCCACTATGATGAAGATTAGGCTGCTTATCCGAGCTTCATTAGGATCAATTATTAGTAATTTACTTATATATAGTTTTAACATATTAATTAGGGTTTGTGTAATCTTTATATCGTAGCTATCACAATTAGAGCTTGTTTGCTTCCTATGATAAGGGTTCATGTTATAGATGAATTAGGATACCAAAAGTCACATTTGGATATATTAAGATGGCTAATACGGTTAAGAACTGGTGATACAATATACCCTTTTAGCCTTGTATGTAGCGAATCCCAAATAAATTTGTGGAGTCGAGATTTTTGAAACAAATTTATCAACTCGTCTTTTTGGAAAGAAATTTCACGATTGATTTAACTCATTCATGTTCAAACTGATCGTGGAGCTACTCCTATTGCTCAAGGGGGTTGCTTCCGAAAAAAGAACAAGAAATAAATGCTTGTCGAAGTCTCCAGTCTTCGAGAAAAGATCATAAATATAAATGTCCTGCCTGATTTTCAAAATGAATCACACATACGTTATATATATCATGTTGGGAAATATTTATGTTTTGATTCAGATCCCAAAACCTCCCCTGAAAGATGTATTAAGACCAAAACTGAATCTTAGTGTTTTGTCTAAGAACTCATATGTTAGGGAGTTCTATGTTTCAGGTACACTGAAGGACATCTCCACTGAAGATTCAAGCTATGCCAAAACTGAAGGACTACTCTACTGAAGTCTGTCCTGAAGTTTTGAAGTTGAAGCAGAAGTCAAAGCCGTGTCACTAAAGATTCTCAAACTGAAGTCTATACTGAAGACTTATACTGAAGTCCCTACTGAGATACAGCCTACTTCATAGGCTTTCCTCTTATAGCAAAAATCTTGGTTAGGTGAACAAGATCTTGTGTCAGACACCAAATATGGCAAAAAGGACGAAGACTCCAACGGGAAGAATTCAAATCAAAGCTTCTCTCTCAACGGTCATATTTTATGAGAGAACTATAAATACCCCGACACTTCTCACGCTTCAAAAAAAACCGGTTACCCCTGCTATGAACTCTCTATTGCTATCATCGCTCTCAAGCTCTCAAGCTCTCAGTCCAGAACACTTCAAGCTTTCAGTTCTTATCTCTTAGTGTTCTTAGCAATCATTTGTAACCGAAGAACAATCTTAGTTTTAGAATTAGTTCTAAGCTAGTAGTGATCAGTACAACTGTAAATCCAACCTTCACGGTTGATCACTGTAAGATTGTTATCTCTCCATTAAGTTGGAAACCCTCGACTAACATCGAGTACTCGTGGACGTAGGAGTTTTTATCTCCGAACCACGCAAACCAAATCTCTGTCTCTCTCTCTCTTATTTCAGTATTGATTACTCTTATTTATAACATCAACTGAATATTGATTAAGTGAAAAGAGAAACATTGCATTAAGTTTTCTTAAACAAACGAGTAAGATTTAAAGCCACCACATTCCGCACACTTAAGATATTAGTCCATCAGTCAAACACTCAGTGTAGACTGAAGGATTCTTATCTGAGTCATCACTCTAACTGAAACACCTCCCTTCAGTTCAGGAGACACATAAAGTTTTTAAACAAAAATTGACTGGTGTATCCCCCCATACACACAGTTCACTCGTTTCGGAACCAACATATCATCCTAAGTAATTTGAATAATATGAAGAAAAAGGACTAAATAATTGCGTTTGTATCGATTAATTAAGATAGTGGGAAGAGATTCAAATTTCAAGCGTTGATTTTAAATAAGTGTCACCAAGCAACATGACAAAATAATTCAGAATTAAATTAATTAAGAGTGGTGGTGGTAGTGGTGGTTGGCAAACATAAAAAATTGAATATATATATATTTATACAAAGTTATGTGGAGAATCGATACTGCACAATTAATGGTCGGATTTAGTGACTTCCATGCAATAGTAACTCTATACTCCTTTCGCTCTACTCGTTATCCACGCTTTGAAATTCATTTGTTCTCTACCTCAATATATAAATACTAGGAAAGCCACAATAATTCAAAATAAAATAAAACATAACAAAAGGAACCAACAAAATTTACAGAATTAACCAAGCTAGCTAAGCCTTTAATTTGAAAGAAATAAAAAATGTATATAAATTAAGTATCAAAATTAAACATATATACTTGAATAAATAATGATAATATATTTTATAATGCAAGGGGAAAGTTTAAGTTATAAATATTTAAAGAATTCACTTTAACTTCATGTAACGACATATATACCACCTCTTGCCATCTTCCTCAAAAAAGAAAAAAAGAAAAATAATTAATATATACCGTCATGTAAGTATCAATAATGATTTGCAATGCAAAGTGTTGTTTCAATGATTGAACATTATTTACAATTAGGCCAAATAAAAATGTGAGAAACCCTATCCATATCACGATGAGTACCGAGTGGTATAGAGTTTTTGGTAAAATACTTTAATGTGTCGTTGCCAAATTGGCTTTTTGTTAAGTGTTTTGAGTAAGTGTATGTTGGTTGATGAGCAAGAATTGCATTAGCTTACACTTGAATGATTTATGATATATCCCACTTGCACCACTACACCTACATCATCATTTTCACTAATTTTCTTTTATATATGAAGATTTTAATTTCCCCTTAATTTCTTCACCCAGAAAAGTGCACTCCAATCAGTCGCGAACGCAGAAAAAATTGTTAATAAAGTTGGGTTTCGATATATAAAGTCAAAAAATAAATTTTACTAGAACTCAAATTAATAGTTTATACATTCCTTTCAGTCTCGACTCTAGAGATCCTTTTTTCGCTGTTTTTTTTCTTCGAGAACCGCCTTCGTGATTGACTCGTATATTAGGAATTTAAATTCACTAGTAGCTTCTTCAAAAATTAGCTTGAAAATATCATCTTGATCAAACACATTTAATTAATTGCAAATAATATATATTAATGAATCTTTTACTTCCAATATATATATTAGGAGGCCTACTATACGTATACTGGAGGCGAAGGGCTAAGCCACTAATGTCGTGGCGAAGGAGGCCTACTATACGTATACTGGAGTGGTCCGTAGGTACGTATTCTACAGATTAATTAGCTATAGGAGTCCTTCTTTTCTTTTAGTAAGCGGTGAAATACCAAATACCAAAGACAACAAATTTCAGTGAACTATTGAAGCTATCAATGTGATTGATCAGACAAGTACCCAGGGCTTTCGGTAGACTTCTTTATATATAATATTAAATTGAAATCGAAATCCGGTTGGTTTGAGACTTTAATTGTTGTATTGTGGGCATGAAAAGTCAACAAGATGAAACATAGCACAAGAATGATATGAATCTTGTTTAGATTTGTTCCAATTAGTTTAGCTAAGTAAAGCTAATTAATTATGTGTAACGCAATATCAAATCTTGTTAGTGTATAAAACGTGCTCTATTTATATTCGTAACAGTACACATAAATAATGAAACACGATTAGCTAGTACCTTCTGTTTTAGCTAGTATGCACTTTAATTCTCAACGTTTAAAAAAAAAATTAAATCATGTATTTTCAGATGAAAATTCTAACACGTTACATCTCACATGTATAAAAGGTGTTGAATAAGCACACACATACAGTCACACACGCTTACATCAAAATTAATCTTTGTTAAATCCATATATATACTTCTCAAAATTAATTATATAAAAACATTCTTAGTCATAAAATGCTACTGCACACTTTGTATATTCGTATATATATAGTGCTCATGTATTATGATAAATTAGTATATAACCTATGCCTGAAAAAAATAAAAAATAAAGCAAGAGTAAGTAAACTACGTCGTTCTAAAACAGCTTCGCCAAACAATGAAAGATGTTTGTTATCGCAAAAGGTTAATTAAATTTCAAATTGAAATAATATTTGACATAATTAATGCAATGATAATTACTAATTAATTAAATGGTGATGTGATTGCTTATTTATCACGTTTGATAGTATAACGGGGAATCAATTGTGATTGACGTATATGCATAAACACAACTTATTCGAATCTTTCTAGAACATGTAATTAAATTGTTGCTTTAAACTAGACATGATACCTTTGTGAAGCTAGCTACCTAGGGATATATAAATAAATTAATATATATTGGATTGAGACCAAACTCGATTTTAAGGTACAATATGCACACTTTGGCAGCCTTTCTTAGTAAATGGAAGATGGAATATATATAATCTCATGAATTTCTTATTTGGAAAATCAAAGAATATATATAATGTTGGCCTAAATGCTAAATGCTTTCTTCACTTGATTCCACTTATAATTCTTTACTTATTATATATGCATGTATATCCAATCTAGATGCATAGTGTGTGTATATATATATGATGATATTGATGATGTAACATATTTTTATTTTAGATAAATATATCCTTGATCTCACAATTATATGTTCTTTAAGAGGACGTTCTTTAAATATTAATTCTTATGTGCTAGTAATTAATTTGTAGAACTAGAAGCAATATTGTTGTTGAACGTTTCTTTTATATGCACGTGACCTATATAACTACAGCTTAATTATAAATATTAAGTAGTTCTTGTAAGCAGAAAAGAAATTTAAGATTGTAACTATATATATTTCGTTTCTTGGAATTTATCATTTTATTCAATATATAAACTTATTATCCATTAACTCTAATAATCATACGTTGGAAGTGCGAATCCGAATCAGACGTCAGCAAAGTTGTCCACAGAAATGGACACAATTATTCCAAGTGGAGATGTACAAGGAAATACACTATCATTCATTCTTTCATTTCATATCGACAAATATTAGTAAATTAAATTAAAACAAGAAGAAGAAGAATTGTTTTCCCAAAAATGTCTTCCCAAATTCTTAACATTCACGAAAAACGTTACAAAGCTTCCTAATTTTCTAACATTCCCAAAATAAAACAAAACACCTTAAACCCAAAAAAAAAGGAGTAGTGAAGCTACAATGACTAAAAAGCCCCGCTCCTACCATCTTCCACTTAGTTATATTAATTAACTTGTTCTTTTTCACTCGTTTTATTAATAATCTCCTTTCTTAGTTAAAGTTGTCAATTAAAATTCAGTGCCTTGGTGCTTCCACTGCAAGCATCGGCGGCAACGGCATCGGCGCGCTGACAGCGACGACGGGCACCGACATTGCTGTCTCTTCATTTCTGTGAATTTGGATGGTATTTGCTTCAATGTCTACGCTCTGCCCATTGCCTTGCTTAACCGGTTCAAGAATCTCCTCTTCTTCTTTGTCCTTGTATTCCTTGTATTTCCCCCACAGCACTGAGTAAAGCCCCACTACAATCAGAGCTCCCCCCAGAAGCCTGCACCATTCATCATCACATTAATTAATATAATTAATAATTCACACCAACCATTTTTAATATCATAATTAATAATCAAGAATCCCAAAATAAATATATATCGATCGTACCCTCCGACGTAGATCTTCTCGGCCAAGATGAATGATCCCATGATAGCGACGATGATCATCATCAAGGGGCTGAAGGCGGTGACGAAGACGGGCCCACGCTTCTGCATCACCAGCCCTTGCACGTAGTAGGCAATGCTCGACGACACAATACCCTGCGTTGGTTAACCAAAGTATATAGAGTTAATTAATTTATCTTGAATGGGAAATTAGGAGGCTGATGAATGAATTAGCCAGGTAGTTACAGCATAGGCAGCCGCTAAGAGGTTCATGTCGAAGCCGATGGCCCAGGCGTGGGGTCGGTGCTCCATGATCATGGTAACTACGATGGACTGCAGAGTTCCCATGAAGCAGACGAGGGCAGTGAGAGAGAGCTGAGCTGTGTACTTCCTGAGGGTGATAGCCTGGAGGATGAAGAAAGAGGCCCAGGCGAAGGTGGCGATGATGAGGAGGATGGAGCCCATGACCCAGTCCTTGTCGGAATCTTGAGCGGCGGAGGCCGGAGGGTCGTAAGACTTGTTAGGATGAATGTAGTCCGACCACAGCATCTTCACCACGTGTCCTTTGTACAGAGTCATCAGCATGGCTCCTGCAACCGTCACTATCGTTCCCGCCACCTTTGCTTGGCATCTCAACTTCTTCATGTCCAGTTTCTCCATTCTGCACAAATTCATTTATTTGCTTATTTACTTGATTTCTTAGGTATGTTTGTTGTTGCTTTTATACGTATATATATATATATATATATACCTGAAGATGACGGCCATGACAAAGGTCATGGCAGGTAGCATGTTGCTCATGGCGCATGAGAAAGTAGGAGAAGTGAACTTCAGACCAACGTAGTACAAGTTCTGATCAATCACGGGTCTGTTCCAATAATAACAAGCAACAACAAAAAGGATGAGTACTATTTATATATAAATCTTATTCTTTTGTAATAGAGATGTGAATTTTGTCAGCAACTGACCCGAGGAGTCCTAAAACGAAGAGCTGCATGAAAATGGTGAAGGTGATCTTTGGCCTCACTTTCCTGAAGTAAAATTAAAGTTAGGGATGAGCTAAAGATCGATTTTGAAAGTATGTTGAAAGAGAAGAGGAGAGAGGGGTGTTTATGTTTTGGTAAATGAGTTGAGTGGTACCTTTCGAGGAGGAGGGCGAAGGGGGCGATGACGGCGGTGGCAAAGGCGTGGCGGTAGACGACGAGGACGTAGTGGCTCATGCCTCTATTGAGGGATACTTTGGTAATAATGTTCATTCCGGCGTAGCCGAATTGAAGACAGGTCATGGCTATGTAAGGCTTTGCCTTCTCAAAGAAATTGCCCATGCATCCTTTTCCTTCCATTTCTTCTTATTTTCTTTTTCTTTGAAGGGAGAGAATGAGTGAGAGAGAGAGAGAGAGTTGCAGAGGAAAACACTTGAAGAGGTGTTCGTGTGTTGTCCTAAGGAATGATGGGGTGGAGTGAGGTATTTATAAGGGCAACATGGAGGGGAGAAGGGGTAGTTTTGGTAATTCGGTTCAGTAGTACTTGAGCAGGATCTGATTGAATATTCTCAGATTTGCTGCGTTTCCACGTGTCACAGATCGAGCTGACTTGGGGTCCACCTTCTTCTTTTCACTCGTAGTAAGAAAACCCATATTTCTCAATTTAGGTGCATGTCCTAAGGGTTGTCTTAATTTATTACACCTACTAGCTAATTCAAAAGGGAAGAAAAACATTTCTTGTAGATTTGTTATTTGACTAAATAAATTCATGAATATTATGTCACCACAGGAGAAACTTACTTACAAGAGAGTCGTGTCATTCAACTTCCACATTCACACAAAAAAATGCCTTTAATAATTTCCTAATATAGTCTTCTTGCCTTCTACCACTACAAATCCACCAAATTATTCATTAATTTGCCTATATTTTTTACCCTTTTAAAAAACTTTGTAAAATCATCAACTGCATATACTCTCATCTAGATTGATATATTTGGATGCAAACTAAACTAGGAGTGTGTTTAACTAATTAGTTTCCTTTTCCTAACACAAAATAATTGCATTAAATTTAGTAGGCAAACAGTACAAAAAAGTGAAGGTAATGGAAGATGATTATGCACCAATATTATTTTTCATATTGGTTTTAAAATTAAGTAATTTTCATTCGGTTTCGTTTCTGTGATTCCATCTGGGTTAGGTACCATTTTTGATGCAGTGTATTTGTTAACTTTACGATACACACTGTCCACTAATTGCAATTTCGAATTTTCTAATGCTAGTGCGTCTTTACTCTGTGTTTTCTTCACATCCTTAATCTCTTATGCTAATCACATTTAAAACACATTTAATTATTCTTCTTCTTTTCCTACGAGAAATGTATACCGTGAATTTTAGTTCGATCATTTAATTTTATACAGTGTGGAAATGCAGAGTAAGCTATAAAATCGCCAGTGTGTGATCGGAATCCTCTTATAAATTATAAATTTTATTTATAATGGGTTTCCTTTAATTAATCTTCTAGTAAACTAAAAGAAACTGATTTTATTCTCATCTTATAAAAAAATGAATATATTCTTGCGGGAATTAGCAGAAGAATATGTTATAGCACTGACGTAATTTAAACTTTTTTTTATTTCACATGGATATAGTGATCGATCTTATCAAAACGTGTTAGCTGAGGATTCTTGATTCCTATTGAGCCCAGGTGATAGGAGCTGATTTGAGGAAACAATTATGACACAGAATTTTATTTATTCCATTAATTAATTAATTATATAACTTTAATAGTATATATTTATAGTGGGAATGACGTGGATGGAGGGAATTTCAACCTATATTGTGGGTTCCATGCATGGATTAAATTCTATGGTATCGAATTTATCTTACGTGATCTCTATACAGTGTAATGACGTTTTCGATTATATATATTGAAATTGGAATATTTTGGATAAATATTCGATATTTATATTATTCCACTATTAATAATATAATTCTATATATTTCTCGTTACAGATAATGTTTGGGGAATTTCACTTGGCTCTTTTCAGTTACCAAAAATCAAGAATCACGTCATGCTTTAATTCTGTGTGGCGGAAACCTCGTTTGCTGCTAATAGGAGCCAAATTAAGAATTAATACATTGATTAAAACATAACACAATTCACACTCAAAGCATGCATAATTAAGAGGATAGTACTCGAGTGTGGAGATAATAAGTTCTTACTAAGAAGTTGAAGCTAGTTAGTTACAAATTAAGGCAATTTCCACTAGAACAAATTTGGCCATATACTAAACTGGATGCACTGCGCTTTGGGATAAAAGAGTGTGGCTTAAAATCGTATAGCAATTTTATTGTTGTGACCATGCATATATTATCCTTAATGGGCCTACTTTAAGTAATTAATTACATTGTATTTCTTTTAATGTAAATAAATAAATACACAGTCGTTGAATTATAATGCCACAATTCTGAACTCCAAAAACTTTCTTAACCGAATTAGAAGAAAGTTGTACTATATATATTAAACCTAGATATGTATATATATATATATAATTAATATTCCATTAAAGAAATGATCTTGTGTAGCAGTGTGATGTCGGAGTAATGTTTTACATATGTATAAAAACATGGAACAAGCTAAATTTTTAAAGACATGAAATGTTGGAAGTGGTGACAAAGAAATCGTACATGTGCGCCAACACTTGTTGTTGTTCGTATAAGAAACCATGAAAGCCTTTTCTTTTTCTTGAAGTGACCATGAAAGCCTTTTCGAACCATCAAAAGATAAATTTCCTTTTTCTTTTCTCTTTTAATTTGCAATCTACCGAGATTTTCGGAATTCTGAGGTTGTGGGTGATTGCAATCTTCATTTTAGTTTGGAGTATCTACTATATATCTAGCACACACTAGCAGTCTATATATATATAGGGTGGTAAAATAATCATTTAACTTTTTGTAGGAAATTAATATTTGACTCGGCCGACACATCACCAAAGTCCAAAGTGAAATTACAACACTCACGTGGAGTTATTTATGTGATAATATCAATATATATATAATTGTAACTGAATATTAATTATTATGATTAGATACAACACTTATATAACCATCGAATTAATGCTTGTAATTTATATAATGAAAAATATACATACATACATACGTATATATAATTGCATTAGGATGAATTGGTAACAAAATTTAGAAGAGAATGTAGCTAGTCCAAAATGATCATGCATCTTCCTAGATGTGACGACTTCGTCACTATAGCAACGCACAATCCTTAATTTCTTCAATAATTTCAAGATTCATAATAATGTGGTGACGCCAACATGCACAAAATATAATAATTATTAAGAGCAAGTGGAGTCTCATGCAAGTACTCTCTGTGTAGGTAGCTCTGTGTCTCGTTTCCCATGAATGAATGAAGAATGAGGTGAGGTAAGTGGAGAGAGCACCTGAAAATGGGCATCTATTCATCCTCAATTAATCATGTCGACATGGAGTAGTAGTGCGAGCGATGTAACATATATCGACACTTGATTTCAAGCAATGAAGCCATTGTCTCATCCATTTTTGTTTGCCAGCTGCTGCATCATTAATTAAATCATATGTTCTTTCTTCTTTTATTCCTTTTTTTTTCTGGAGATGGATCGAGGTGATGATGATTGATGAATGGTAAAACGTTAAAAACTAAGGTGAGGTGATCATGTGGGGTTGTTAGCATGCAGTGAAATGCGTGCACTATGTGTCTTACACTGCCTTAAAGCTGTTCCAAGAGTTTGGAACAACTACCTACCTACTTACCACCCTTTTCACCTTTTCTTTTTGTTGTCTTAGATTTTTTTTTTAAATAAATTCCTTTTAAATTAATCCATTAAGTACCACCTAGAGTGTTTGAAATACTTTTAAGCCAACAGAGTGCTTTGAGTATTTGTAAATCAAATTGAAAATTGAACGATTTGCCTTTAGTGGAATTAAAAGTATTAAAAAAAACTACATTTAAAATAGCTAATCCAAAATGAAATATATATAATTTCAGCCGATGGAGGAAAAGAAAAGTAGAAAAAAAAACATTTCAGATAAAAGAACCCTAAATTGATGGTGAGCTAGATTTGTGTAGCTTAGTTTTAGAGTACGTGCGTGATGTTCCACTAACGAATTATTGGACTCCATTATATGTACACAACAAAAAAGATTTCTGAAATAAATTCCTTTTTAAATTTATGTATGGTCGCGTCCACATATATTATTAGCGTCATAAAAAATATATATTAGCATTTATCATTATTAATCTTTTTTTTTGTTTTTTTTGCTTTCATTTAAGGGTTTTCTAGAAGCTGAGTTAATTCGGATTTCAACCAGTGTAATGACTAGGACGGTCAATTTTTGACACGACACAATAACCAGATACGAACACGTCCGAAATTAATATGTTAATTAGTGTCAAGCTTTATCAGGTTTAGGTCGGGTTCAAGTTACCTGATAAGAAAATTTTATAATATATTAATTATTTATATTTTGAAGTAAACGTAATTTGTGTACATTTTTTCTAAAATATTTTGTATTTTTTAAAAATGAATATATTCTATAAATTTTAAAAATTATGCATTTATTATTTTTTATTATAATTTTATAATTTTTTATATTTTTTATCATATAAATTTAATTTTTTATATATCGTGTCAATAACGTTTGGTGTCGTTATCGTGTCGTGTCAACACGAAAGTTATCGTGGTCGTGTCGGGTTCGTGTCATGTTCGGGTTTGAGCTTAGTAGGTCGGGTTCGGGTTCGGGTTCGGATTCGAGTTTAGCAAAATCTTAACAAGTCGGGTTGTTATCAAGTCGACCTGATAATGACCCAACCCACACGATTTGACACCCCTAATAATGACTCCCTATCAGTAATATTTGAGCAAAGAGTTCCAACCCCTCGATTTAAATTAAATAATTAATGGGTCGAATTGATCTAATATAATAATCACCCAACATATAATTTTGTATAAAATCTTTCCATCTGAGATATATGTGACAGCTGGTTCCAGTGTTATATATTTGTTGCAGCTACTTGCAAATAATTAATTAAAATTGCATATATATATATATATATGTATGATATGTGTGTGTGTAACCACCGCACTGATTATATCTTCATCAAACTATATCTCTGCATTAATTCATGCAATATATATTTTATTACACCTAGCTTAGCTATAGCGACAAAATATGGCATGCAAATTGCTGCATGCACAAGTAAAAATTATGGCTACAGCCTTTAAAGAACCCATTCTCTCACTCAATAATTTTTGCAACAAAACAAAAACCTCACTTAATGTATATATATATGTATGCTATCCCTCCCACCTTTTCAAAAATTTAAAAGATGTTACCTTTTCTTTTCTTTGTTTCTTTTTCTTTCTTTTTTCTTTAGCTTTAGGGCAGTCTTTTCGATCATCCCAAATAATGAATGACCTCTTTGACCGACTTTACTAATTGTATGAACGAACTTTTAAACCATACATTAATTAACGTAGATGTCGATCATTGGATTGCGAGTTCAAGCTATATAATTAATTTCTTTATTTATTGCACGACTGCAAATTTAATATATATCTAAGTATATAGAGTATGCTTTTTTTAAAACGGAAAAGTTTAGATGAATTATTGAGGTAGGGTGTGAGAAGCAATCGAGCTCAAAAATTAAAACTTTGTGGTCAAAGATTCATATATTTTTATGTGATGCGAATTTTGTCAATATATATCTTTATTGCAATCATGTAGTAATATATTGTATTAATTAATGCCCTAATTGCTTTTACAACTTTTTCCTGTGATTTTCCACTCCAAAACAAGATTTGCAAGTTACTTAAAACGATTTAGAGATGACAGCTTTCTTAAAGCTTAATAACATATTAATTAAGTATATTATCATACATTAATAGTATATATATAATATATAATTAGCCATATGTCAGAAACCAGTTACATGCATGATATATAAAATGAACAGCACGTACTGTCTTTAATTATAATTGGTGTGTGCGCTATATATATATATATATATATATATATATATATATATATCTATATGTTTAAATAATAGAGGGATGTTTGTGCCATAAATCTGCCAAATGTTTACCCTTTGTAAGTTAAAAAATCACTCGACACAAAACAAATTAGCTAGCGTAGAAAACAATCCTATTGGAAATTAAGAAAAAAAACACGATTTTATTAAAAAGATACGTCTGACACGGTAAACTTAGTATTTTAAAATGAAATTAAAATAACATAAACTAATCCAAACATAATAAAATAGTCAAACGAACTGAATAACAATTGAATTTGAGTTCAGGAGTGTATACGGATTTGTCACTTTGATCTCCTTAGTCCATGTATTCATTTGTCACTTTATTCCACGTCATAACACACACTACAAGAAAAATATTATTTAGTGACGGAAGTATTAACGAATGAAGATATACACTCACTAATTGTAAAAGAATAGTTTTAATTAGAATAAAATTTATAGTTAAAAGTTCAAATTTCATCGCTAATAACTTTTAGTGACATTTTTTTTTTTACCGTTATCACCTCTTGTTATTGTTTCTCTAATTAAATGTTAATAATGACGGTATAATGCAATTTTTACTCTTATTAAATGTATATTTTCTTGTAGCGTCATTAGTATTATTCAATATACATAATATATATAGTAACATATATGTTGTTAATATCTAGCTAGCTTGATCTAATGCTTTTAATTATACTTTACTCTCTTTTTCTAAGATGATGAGAAATATTAATTGAAGCATGTAAGTGTATTTTCCCCACATGCATATATTTCCACTTTTAGTGATTCATTTGTCTTTGTCCAAGCTTAACAATACCTCTACGCAAATAAATCCATACTTACTGATATGGGGAAATATCGAAATTCATACTTACTAATATGGGGAAATATCAGTATGACTTGCGATATAAATCATCAAATAATTGGAAAATAATAAAAAATCTTTATAATACATATTACCTAATAAAAGAAACGAAATATATCTGATTCTTTGAGATCTGTCTCGCAGATCTTGAAACGAAGGTCTGCCTCGCAGAGCTCGAGACGTAGAATTCAGCTGTTTGAATATCTTTACCTTGTGATATCTTAGACCGTTTGTAAGTGAGAATTGGTTCCTTGGCAGAACTAAAGCTCTGATCAAGCTAAAAAAGTATAGGTCGAATATATGCTCACACATGTCAGGTTTTGTTACATAATTTGTACTTAAAAGTTGTTATTTGGATGAAAGAGACCATAGCCTCTAGGTGGTCCCCTAATGACGTGGAACTATTCAATTGGAAAGGATGTTTAACAAACTTGTACTATGGATACAACATTATCAGGGAGATATTACTATCATACCCTTCATAAATATACCCCTTTTTACTGTTTCTATTAGTTCGGTTGCAATATTCACTACTGTACACTCTTATTACATAAAAATTATTCTCTAGTTTACAAGATACTGACTTGAGCGTCGGAGTGCCTTTCCGGGGAACTCCAATCGTTCTCCAAATCTGTTTTGTAAATTCTAATCGGCGAAATCAAGATCCAGCTGCTTGCGACTACACTTGGATTTTGAAGAAGAGGTATGATTTCCTAACCTTTTGAAACTTTCATGCTCTTTTCTGGTTTCTTTGTTGTGGATTAATCTCTAATCCAACACATAGTATGCATATATTTGTTTCTTGGTTTTCATATATCTCATAATTCATGAATTCTCAAACGGATCAGATAATAGATATATAGATATGTGTGCGTCATTGCGCTTGTTTTATAATCCCCTTTCTTTTCTTTTCTGTTCTTTTTCTTTAGATTGGTAGAGATTAGAGATGTTATAATCAATTCATTTTTGTTACGTAACCATAAGAATTTAATTTCCATAAATAAAGTGATGGAAATATTAATCTTCAAACAACTCTTTTAAGGGATTAATCTTGAAAATACTAATTAAAAAGATAAGACGTTAAATTGTTTCCTTCTTTTAATTAGCTTTTTTTCCGATGGAAATTACAAACTTTTGGGGCCTTTCCAGTGCATGATTGCTAGGGATGAAATCTGGGCGGATAATATCCGCCCGATCCGAAGCCGTATCTGATCAAATTCGGATTCGAATCCGAAAATTAGTATCCGGTCAAATTCGGATTCGTATCCGAAAATTTGAATCCGTATCCGGGATCCGATTCGATTACATAATATCCGACCGTATCCGAAATTATCCGTATTTTGTCGGATATTATCCGCATAACAAATACGGATATCCGAATTTTTAAAATATTTATTATTTATATTATATATATATGTGTGTAAAATATTTATTATTTAATAGTTAGTAATATAACTACTTTTTGCCGATTTTGAATTCTCAAATTATATTTCAAAATGCATATTTTATTATTGGTAGATACTTGTGTTTAATTATTTAATTTATTTTGTACTTTCTCGATCCTAAAAATTATATATTTTTTTAATTGATACAATTCTTATAATTTGTATTAGTTCTTTATAAAATATTGTGTCAACAGTTTTTGTATGAAATATATTATCCGATTATATTTATCCGAATCCGATCCGAATCCGATCCGAATCCGTCCCGTATCCGTATCCCGAATAATCCGAATTCGTATCCGAATCCGGCTTTCCCGTATTCGAATCTGAATCCGAGAAAAAAATATGGGTTAGGATACGGGACAAGCATTATCCGCCCGTATCCGATCCGTTTTCACCCCTAATGATTGCTATTTAGGGCTACTTATATGTGACATCTCATATCATGTAAGTAAATAATATCATTAGAATATAAATAATGAGTTTTAATAAATTTTCTAACTAACATGATTAATCATTTTTAATAAGATTAAAAATGAGGACGAACAACGTTTGTTAATGAATCATTTGGGGCGATGTAGCGTAACCGACCACTCAAAGTCAGCTTTGAACCTAGATATTGGATTGAAACCAACCACCTAAGACCATTCTCATTGAAATTTTTTGTAATATACTATAAAAAAAAAGTCATATATATATAAGAGGTGTATTTTAAATTTTTTGCCTAATGGACATGAAATGTGTTGAATGGACTATATATAATATATGTATTGAAAACCTCAGATACATGTGTCATGTCATACCTTGAGTAGGGACACTTTATATTTGTGGAATATTTGAGGCCATCCTTTCTCTATTTACCTTTATACGTTTTATTTTCTTTTTTAACGTCTCTGTAAATAATATGTAAAGTTCCATGTTTTAGTTTGTATCCCGCTTTTACATACGTTACGACAGTGGTTTCTTGTCCTGTCTGAAATTGTAAAAGTATATTTATTACTCCTTTCGTCCCGCTAAAAGCGGCCACAAGGGAGTCGATACGAAGAATAAGAAATTAAAGTATTGTGTATGAATAAAGTAGGAGTGATGTATTTTAAAGGTAAAAATTTTTCCTTTTTAGGAAAGTGGCCACTTTTAGTGGAACGGCCCAAAAAAGAAACATAGTCACTTTTAGCAGGACGGAGGGAGTAGTTTATATATCAAAGAATTAATAGGGCTTCAAAAATATAACAACCTCACATATTGAATTATTTTATGCTCATCTTTTCTTTTTAATTCTCCTCTCTCTTTATTATTCCTATCTTATAGGAAAATGTCTCTTCTTAAATAAAAATCAAAACAGTCGGCATATTTTGTTTTATATTTTGTAAAATATTATTGTAATATATTATTATTTTTAAATAATATTAAAAAATAAAAATCTTATTTAAACCTTAATATTAATTAGACGGGTCTGTCTCGAGCTATCATATTTGGATCTTCTTCTTTTTTTCTTCAATATTGTCACTATCATCATTAAAAAAACTTTAAACTTGTTATCTAGAATTTTGTTCAAAAATACTGTAATAAAAGGAACATAGGAGTTTGTCGCTAGATATTTGACCAAAAAGAGGCTGCGGAGCGAAAAGGATTTTCCATGAGATGAGAAATGTAAAATATTAGTCCCACACAAAGTTTGTAAATAAGTGATTGTCTGATAATGAACTAAGGAATACCTGTATTTCTACCTCTAAATGAATTATATCTTATGTTATGCATCAAAATTAGCTAAAATTGACCCAATATAGATATTGAAGTTCATGGCCCAATATTGAAACTTGTTTCTGGCACAGACAAAAAAGGTTGCAAATGTGTAGCCACTTACTAGTGATTGATTGCTACTCCCCCATTTCAATTAAGTATAACACCTTTTTTTTATGCACGATTATTAAAAAAATTGTATAAAATAGTGTAAGAGTTATAAAGGTGTTAGGGTTCATACCTTTTTGAAGTGATAATTTTTACTATTTTTAAAGTGTGCCAAGTTTAGGGGAACGTTCCAATAAAGGAAGTGTGTCAAACTTAGTGAGACGGAGGGAATCCTAAGCAAGAAATAATTGCAAATCTAGCAGTTTAAACTATTAAACATTATCATTTAAAAGAAAAGCATTAACATTATGGCATTGGTATTTAGGTTGATTGAATTTTGGGTTTTTATGTAGTTAATTTAAAAATATTGTCACGATTGACTCGACCTGACAAATTAACATCGAGGCTTAATCATTATATTGGTAGGTCACACTTATATGATTTATTGCTTAGGATTATAAGATTGCAAAAAATATTGTCCCATTAAAAGTGATCATTTTTCTAAAAGGAAAAAAAATATTTTTAAAAGTCATCATTTCTACCTTTTCAATCAACATACAACACTTTAATTTTTAGTGATCATTTTTCTAAAAGGGAAAAAAA
>JAPKLX010000035.1:1723897-1744758 GCA_026898415.1 Leonotis leonurus | reverse complement strand
TACAACACTTTAATTTTTAGTGATCATTTTTCTAAAAGGGAAAAAAATATTTTTAAAAGTCATCATTTCTACCTTTTCAATCAACATACAACACTTTAATTTTTTTTAGTTTCTATGACGGATCCCTTGTGACCGTATTTAGCGGGACGAATGTATTACTTTTTTACAATACTGACCTTATGACTAAAAGTTTGAAACTAGGATGTGGAAGTACCATTTCATTCAAATTTCAATACCGAAGTATTGGTAATTTAATTCAAAGACATTGTCATTAAGCTTTTAATTTGGTTTCGACGTGATTTGATTCCAATTACTGAATTGGTATATTGAATTTTGATAAGTGAATAAACTATCATAAGATTCAAATACCCAAAATTTAAAGATGGCTTCAATGAATATAGCCCAATAACCCATTTAATTACATTCCTAATATTAAGACAAATAACATGACTAGAGTTTAAAATTTAGAGTATATATAAAAAAGATATAATTTATATCTTCCACCATTAATTATGTCAATATTATTAATGCAATATTAATGTAATAGAAGATATTACACTATTGGGTAATAGAAAATCCTAATTGATGTTTATCTTTTTATCTTTATATCAGAGAGTATGCGTGTGCTAGCTTAACAATACACGTTAATATTGGAGATAAGTTTTGAATTCGAATCTTTCGCTATTCTGTGATTAAATTATATATATATATATAGTTAAAAACTTATATCTCAGATGCCTCCAAAATTTCCGAAATTTAAAAGTCAAATGAAAGAAAGAAAATATAGTATGAAGAATGTTCTCAAATTTAGGCAGACAGTTGAAGAATTCATGAGATATATTAGAATTCTGAGGGTCTATTTTTAATAACAACTCTAGAACTCTACGTTAATTAAGGTGTGAAGAAATTTGATAGGACTACAGGTTGAGGAAATTTAAAAAGTTCACTAGAGAAATTAAACTTGATAGACTTTCATTTCTTCTCTTGTTTGGAAGCCTCGAAAAAACTTCACTTTATATTATTATAAGAAATAAATTTTGAAAATTTCAAGTGATATTTAGAAATTGTCACTGGCTTATGTGAAAGAAATATTATATATTTATTGGCTATTGTCTTAAGTAAATAATCGGTAGTGCAATTTGGGTAGAAAATAAAGATGGGCAGATAAAGCCTAGTAGCGCAAATCCTTCTTTTAGTGAGGCTGCGGCTAGTAGTACATATTAGTACATATTTGGTCGAATACGTTCGCAAAAATGAAAATTAAAGGAATTGATGAGGAGCTCGCATATAGTTTAATTCGATGCAAAGTGAAGAACTTTATCATATCTTAACATGTCGCGAATCCTTTTGAAAGGGAGGAGTGCCTTTAGGAACGTGGGAATATGTAATGCATAGCTATCTCAGCTCGTACCATAAGGTGTTGGGTGAAATACCGCATGCGCAACTAGCGCAACCCATCGTGTTTAGTTTTCATGGTTTAATTTGGAATCAAAGTCAACATTCCACGTACCTCTAAGTATAATAAATACTAGTAGTAGTATAACCCACTGTCCTACACCTATACTTAATTCTACTTGTAGACTATAGTATAAAGTTTAAACCAACTTTAAATTACTGAATAAATATAAGTTGAGAGTAATAGAAAAGAAGATGACAAATAGGTAATTTCACATTATTTCATATTCCATTTCCCTCCCACATAACAATTAACAACATACCTCAAACTGCACCAGCCATGCAGATCTTCTCTTTTCTGCTTCTTCTCCTCCTCTTCCTCCTCTCTCTCTACTTCTACCTCCACCGTAAGTCCCCCTGCGCCACCACCGCTCCCCGCGGCTTCAAGCTCTACCCACTCCTCGGCACACTCCCCGACTTCATCCTCAACCGCCACCGCATCCACGACTGGGTCACCGAAACCCTCGCCCACTGCCCCAACAACACCGCCGTCTTCCACCGCCCAGGAGAAGTCCACGGCGTCATCACCACCAACCCCCAAAACGTGGAATACATGCTCAAATCCAACTTCGACAACTACCCCAAGGGACCACACGTCACCTCCCTCCTCCAGGACTTCCTCGGCTCCGGTATCTTCAACACCGACGGCCACCTCTGGATAATGCAGCGCAAAACGGCCATCTATGAATTCAGCACCAAATCCCTCCGCAATTTTGCCATGGAAAGCCTCTCCTCCGAGCTCCAACTCCGCCTCATCCCCATTCTCAAATCCGCCGCCCTAACAAAAAGAGTCCTCGATATGCAAGACATCCTTGAACGGTTCTCCTTCGACAACGTCTGTAAACTCGTCTTCAACGTCGACCCCGCCTGCCTCGGCGGCGACGCCACCGCTGGAGCCGACTTTTTGCGCGCCTTCGAAACCGCGACAAATATCAGCTCCGGCAGATTCATATACGCAGTGCCGGGGTTCCACCTCATCAAAAAGTTCCTCAATATCGGATCCGAGAGGAAGCTTCGCGACTCAATCGCCATTGTGCACAAATTTGCCGACAACATAATCAAATCCAGAATGGAGGAGATAAAAACAGAGGAGAATAAGGAACAAGACTTGCTCTCGAGATTCATAGATCACGAGAGCGAAGACAGTTCGGCCGAGTTCCTGAGAGACATTATCATCAGCTTCATCCTCGCCGGCCGCCACTCGACGTGGGTGGCGCTGACGTGGTTCTTCTGGCTCATCTCTGAAAACCCTAGCGTGGAGGCGAAAATACTAGACGAATTGCACGACCTCAGACGCGAAAGCGGGAAACAAAAGGGTGACATTTACAGCTACGAGGAGGTGAGGCGGATGCATTACATGCAGGCGGCGATATCGGAGGCGATGCGGCTGTACCCGCCGGTGCCGGTGAACACGAAAAAGTGCAGAGAAGATGATGTATTTCCGGACGGGACATTGATAAGGAAGGGTTGGTCCATATCGTATACGTCTTACGGCATGGGGAGAATGGAGAGCATATGGGGAGAGGACTGTATGGAGTATAGACCGGAACGGTGGATGGAGAAGGGAGTTTGCAAGCAGGAAAGCCCTTTTAAGTACCCGGTGTTTAACGGGGGACCGAGGCTGTGCCTTGGGAAGGATTTGGCCTACATTCAGATGAAATCGATTGCGGCGTCTGTTCTGGAGATGTTTGAAATAGAGGTTTTGATGGAGAAGAGAAGAAGATGCCCTCAGTATTTGCTTTCTTTGACATTGAAGATTAGTGGCGGATTACAAGTCAGAGTTAAGGAGAGATCAATTGCAAGTCATCAGATCAGTTAATGGCGTAGCATGCATCTTCTTCATCTGCATGTATCTAGCAAGCCTAGCATGCAGGGTTGTACTTGTATGGAATATGGACTCTTCTAACACAAACATAAATAGAGGCGAAATAAAATAAAATAAATAAAGAATGAATATACAAAATACCCAAAAAAAAATTGTACTCCTACATCATAAATAATAGACAAGCGTAATAATATTTTAAATTCTAACTATTTCTACATTTTTAGCATTAAAATACTTTTATAATTATTTTTTTACATTTCTTTGTATGAAAATATGAATTGTATTGAATCATATCCTTCACACATGGTATTCAATTTTATGAAACTGTATGTATGTATGAATAAAATGAACGAGTACTATTCATATATTTTAAATAATTTGTTATATTTGTACAATTAAATTTAAGTAGACGGGTATATGTGATAATTCACACTTCAAATTGTTAGAATTTAAATATTGTTATGTCGGTGATTATTATGTATCTTTTACAATCTTTTTTGGTTATTTTGTATAATTAACATTAAAATAAAATACTAGAAAAAAAAAGTAAAAAAACAATTAACATCAAGAAATGTTAGTAGTACAAATTGTAGCTAGCATATCATTAATAATTGTCATCATATATTCATATATCATGAAGAAGGTCTAAAATTACAGTTTAATTTTTGCATAAAGGGGCAAATTTATATATCCTTGATGGGAACAAGTTTTTATGCATGAAAGTTGCTAAGTTTAATACTCCATATTGTAATATTTATTATATTTTACATTTTTTAAGTGCGTGACCACTCAACTTAAATAGTTTTTTAAATGATGATTTGCTTTGTTGACGAGGCAAAATGTGAAGTCTTAATATGTGCGAACTATCAACTTTTTTGGATATTGCATATAGAGATCGAATTAATATGTCATATAATATAAGAACTATCAAATCAAATGTTTTGAAATAAAAAAAAGTTAATGTCTATGTGGACAATAAAGTGTTATTATGATGATGTTAAGTGTGCTACAACACATCTAAATTTATAAGTGGTGTGTTGAAGTTTGACGTGTCTCAATAAAGTAGCATAAGATACAAATGCCCAAAATTAAAAGATGGCTTCAACGAATATAGCCCAATAACCCAATTAATTAATTATCTCAATAACCCAAAACTGGAAAACGTAAATGGGAAAAGAAGAAAATTGCATCCATAATCGAAACCGGTTAACCTGCTACTTTGAAAACGGAAAATGCAATATTTGGGTATCAGATACGACCGTTTATTGTCTTGACTTTCGATCAATTCGTTATCGGTTCTTCTCGAGGCAAGAGGTGTCATCTACCTGTTGGAAGGAAGTCGGGACTCATCAAAAAAGCGCCCTTACGCTCTGGTTGGATCGGGGCAAGGTGACTGTTCAGAAGCTGCAAAAAAGATTCAATCTATCTCCATCCAGAAAGAACGAGCCGAAGCCGCCGCTCAAGCCAGGCGGCCATAAGATTTTGTTACGTTCTACCTCTCTTACGTCAGAAAGAAAAGATTCCACACGAGCTCCCGTTCTGTGGCGTGGTGGCAAGACCGCTCGAGTACGATAGGGGTAGAGGGAATTTCCGGTGGAGCGGTGAAATGCGTAGAGATCGGAAAGAACACCAACGGCGAAAGCACTCTGCTGGGCCGACACTGACACTGAGAGACGAAAGCTAGGGGAGCGAATGGGATTAGATATCCTAGTAGTCCTAGCCGTAAATAACAAGTGATTGAATCGGTTTTAAAAAAAATTAATATTCTATTTTTTTTAATATTATTAAAATATTACTCCTTTCATCCCAATAAAAATGACACAATTCACTTATTAGATGTCCCACTAAGCTTACACATTCCAAAATTAGTAAAAGTTATTCAGGTGTGGACCCTACCACCTTTATCACTCTTAGACTACTTTATAGACTCTTTTTAATAATTGTGCCCAAAAGTTTTGTGTCATGCTTATTGCGACGGAGGGAGTAATATTTAAACTAATAATAATTCATATAAATATTTTTAATCACTAATTTGATATAAAAATATTTAAATTCAACTTGATAAATATTTTATAAAATATAAAATATTTATTTTTAATAAATATAAGATATTTTATTTTTAATAATAAATCAGTATCCGGTCTGGTACCGAACTAATTTACCAATTAAATGTAAGAACTGGCTACCAACTTATTTATCAAAAAATTAGTACTCAATATACGGTTCTCGATTTGGTGTATCGGTTCTTTTCGAGAACCGATTATTGATGACACCTCTATCCATATCCAAGGCCGAGATCGCTTAATAAACTTATCTTTGAGTATATGTGTGTGAGTTTAGTGGTAAGATATTAATGCTCGAGATAATAGGTTTCAGATTCGAATTTTTTCAAATACGCAATTTTATAATTTAAATTTAATGTGATTTAATTATTTTGTTAACTTATCTCAGAGGCCTCCAAAATTTTGGAAACTAAAAGTCAAATTAATGTGTATGAAGAATATCTAATTTAGCCAGACAGTTGAAGAATTAATCAGACTTATTAGACTTCGTCTTAGTGTTTCTTTTTTAATAATAACTCTAGAACTCTACACTAATTATTAATTAAGGTGTGAAGAAATTGGATAAGACTGCAGATTGAGGAATTTTGGAAAGTTAACCAGAGAAATTAAACTTGATAGACTTTATATTATTGTAAGCAATTAAATTGAAAATTGCAAGTGGTATTGAGAAATTGTCAATGGTTTATGTGAAAAAAAAAATCTATCTTTTAGCTATTGTTTTAACTTTTAAGTAGAATGTCTATGAGTTATGTCGGGTCGGGTATCCGAATCCGAAACAAATTTTAAGTACTCAAATCCCCGATATTATTCGAATTAATTGAAATTATTTGTATTTTTAGGTATTTATATATATTTTTTCAAAAAAATCAAATATTTTGGATATTAAAATATTTTTAATTCTAATACTTATTAAAATATAATAATTTATAATTAATAAATATAAATAAAAAAAATTAGATTTCAGGTAATACACGATCGAGTATCGGATATTACCCAAACTCGAAAACCCAAAGATTAGATGTTCAAATTGCCGAATTCGATCGAAGTATCAGATTTTGCCCAAAATAGCCCTTACCCGATTTCTTAATTAATAGGCACTCCTGGTCTTAAGTAAGTACTTGGTAGTGCAATTTCACTAGAAAAGAAAGATGGGTTGGTAAAACGTAGTAGCGCAAATTCTTATTTCCTAGTGAGGATGCGGTTAGTAGGTATACGTACGTAGTAACTATGTAGCATCAAAGTCAACATTCCAATAGTAAGTGTAAACACTATAACCCACCATCCATCCCTACACCGAATGAGATCATCTATTACCTAACGATGTTATGTTTTCTATTGCATTAATAAAATCGTGACATGTGGTATGATCACTAGGGTTTAAAATTTAGGGTATATATAAAGAAAATATATATTTTATATCTTACGTCATTAATTATATCATGTGTTACCATCTTATTAATGTAATAAGAAATGTAACACGGATAGACAATAGAAAATCCGGATTGTTCCTACCTCTCCTTCTACTTGTGAACTGTAGTACTATAATTTATAAAGTATAACCCAACTTTTAAATTGGGATGAGATATTGTGTTCCATAATTTTGTCTCACATTCTATATCACTTTTTTAAAATAAAATAAAAAATATTATAATATAATGAATCATAATGTTAGGAAATATTTATTAAGTGTTTTGATTCAGATCTCAATACCTCCCCTGAAAAGATGTAGTAAGACCAATACTGAATCTTAGTGTTTTGTCTAAGAACTCATATGTTAGGGAGTTCTAATTTTTTCAGGTATACTGAAGGACATCTCCACTGAAGATTCAAACTATCCCAAAACTGAAGGACCTTCTCCACTGAAGTCTGTCCTGAAGTTTTGAAGTTGAAGTTAGAAGCTATGTCTTTGCCAAACTGAAGTCCAGCACTGAAGATCCATCCTGAAGTTCTAAACTGAAGAACAGTACTGAAGTTCCACACTGAAGTCTGCACTGATGCTCTATACTGAAGTTTCCCACTGAGTGACAGCCTAGTCAGTAGGCCCTTCCATTTATAGCAAAAATCTCCGTTAGGTGAACAAGATCTTTCTGCAGACACCTAAAATGGCAAAAAGGACGAAGACTCCAACGGGAAGAATTCAAATTCAAAGCTCTATCTCACAACGGCTATATCTTTGAGAGAGCACTATAAATACCCCGATGCTTCAACACTTCAAGACACCGGTTACCCCTGCTATCAACTCTCTATTGCTATCATCGCTCTCAAGCTTTTAAGCTCTCAGTCCAGAACACTCCAAGCTTTCAGTTCTTATCTCTTAGTGTTCTTAGCAATCATCTGTAACCGAAGAACAATCTTAGTATTAGAATTTAGTTCTAAGCTAGTAGTGATCAGTACAACTGTATATCCAACCTTCACGGTTGATCACTGTAAGATTGTTATCTCTCCATTAAGTTGGAAACCCTCGACTAACATCGAGTACTCGTGGACGTAGGAGTTTTTATCTCCGAACCACGCAAACCAAATCTCTATCTCTCTGTCTCATATTAAATTCAGTATTTCATATTCTTTGTTTAACATCAACTGAATATTGATTAAGAGAAAAGAGAAACAATTGCATTAAGTTTACTGAAACAAACGAGTAAGATTTAAAGCCACCACATTCCGCACACTTAAGATATTAGTCCATCAGTCTAACACTCAGTGTAGACTGAAGGATTCCTATCTCTAAGTCATCTCTCTCACTGAAGTACCTCCCTTCAGTTCAGGAGCACAAAAGTTTTAATTGTAAAATAGACTGGTGTATTCCCCCCATACACTCAGTTTCACTCGTTTCGGGACCAACACATAATTAATAAAAAATTTAAAAATTAATTTTTAAAAAGTTATAGAACCTAATTTTCAATTGGGGTAATAGGTAAAATTACCCACTTTTATAAATAAAAATAAAAAATACCCACTTAAAAATAAAAGATCAAAAATACCCACTTTTTACAATAACATGATTAATTTCATCATGTAATCATGTTATTTTTATAATACCATGATGAATTTCATCATGTGATCATGTTATTCAAGTTATTTTAAATTTGAATAACATGAACACATGATTAATTTCATCATGCTATTGTAAAAAATGGATATTTTTTATCTTTTATTTTTAAGTGGATATTTTTTATTTTTTACTTATCAAAATGGGTATTTTAGCATTTACCCCTTTTCAATTTATGAAATCTGAAAATTAATTAAAGGAATATTAAATGTTTAAAAATTATTATATATATTCTATTTGGAGGGAATGAACCGTAACTGTTATATATAAAATTAAAGTAAAATATATAAAATTAAAATTTATTTGTGAAATATTGAAGTGTGAGACGCAATCTCATCTTCTATAAATGAACGGTATACAAATAAGTAGACGGTAGTAGAAAAGAAGATGAAGATGAGAAAAAGGTATTTCACATTATTTCATATTCCATTCCCTCTCACATAACAATATACCTCATACAATGCACCACCCTGACCCAGCCATGCCGATCTTCTCTTTTTTGCTTCTTCTTCTCCTCCTCTCCCTCCTCTCTCTCTACTTCTACCTTCACCGGAAATCCCCCTCCGCCACCTCCGCTCCCCGCGGCTTCAATCTCTACCCCCTCGTCGGCACACTCCCCGACTTCATCCGCAACCGCCATCGCTTCCACGACTGGATCGCCGAAACCCTCGCCCGCTGCCCCAACAACACCGCCGTCTTCTACCGCCCGGGAGAAGTCAACGTCATTACCACCAACCCCCAAAACGTGGAGCACATGCTCAAATCCAACTTCGACAACTACCCCAAGGGTCCACGCTTCATCTCCCTCCTCCGGGACTTCCTCGGCTCTGGCATCTTCAACGCCGACGACCACCTCTGGATAATGCAACGCAAAACCGCCAGCTATGAATTCAACACCAAATCCCTACGCAATTTTTCCATGGAAAGCCTCTCCTCCGAGCTCCAACTTCGTCTCATCCCCATTCTCAAATCCGCCGCCCTAACCAACAGAGTCCTCGATATGCAAGACATCCTCGAACGGTTCGCCTTCGACAACGTCTGCAAACTCGCCTTCAACGTCGACCCCGCCTGCCTCGGCGGCGACGCCACCGCTGGAGCCGACTTTTTGCGCGCCTTCGAAACCGCTACAAATATCAGCTCCGGCAGATTCATATACGCAGTGCCGGGGTTCCACCTCATCAAAAAGTTCCTCAATATCGGATCCGAGAGGAAGCTTCGCGATTCAATCGCCATTGTGCACAAATTTGCCGACAACATAATCAAATCCAGAATGGAGGAGATAAAAACAGAGGAGAATAAGGAACAAGACTTGCTCTCGAGATTCATAGATCACGAGAGCGAAGACAGTTCGGCCGAGTTCTTGAGAGACATTATCATCAGCTTCATCCTCGCCGGCCGAGACACGACGTCGTCGGCGCTCACGTGGTTCTTCTGGCTCATCTCTGTAAACCCTAGTGTGGAAGCGAAAATACTCGACGAATTGCACGACCTCAGACGCGCAAGCGGGAGACAAAAAGGCAACGTTTACAGCTACGAGGAGGTGCGGCGGATGCAGTACTTGCAGGCGGCGATATCGGAGGCGATGCGGCTGTACCCGCCGGTGCCGGTGAACACGAAAAAGTGCAGAGAAGATGATGTATTTCCGGACGGGACATTGATAAGGAAGGGTTGGTCCATATCGTATACGGCTTACGGCATGGGGAGAATGGAGAGCATATGGGGAGAGGACTGTATGGAGTATAGGCCGGAAAGGTGGATGGAGAAGGGAGTTTGCAAGCAGGAAAGCCCTTTTAAGTACCCGGTGTTTCACGGTGGACCGAGGCTGTGCCTTGGGAAGGATTTGGCCTACATTCAGATGAAATCGATTGCGGCGTCTGTTCTGGAGATGTTTGAAATAGAGGTTTTGATGGAGAAGGGAAGAATATGCCCTCAGTATTTGCTTTCTTTGACACTGAGGATTAATGGCGGATTACAAGTCAGAGTTAAGGAGAGATCTATTGCAAGTCAGATCAGTTAATTAATGGCGGATTAATATCGTAGCATGCATGCCATGCATCTTCTTCTTCTTCTTATCATGTAGCTAGTTTGATACTAATCATATCAATAATAGCAGTCATCATATTCATAAATCATGAAGAAGGCGCTAAATTATTCTTGATGGAAACGAGTTTTAAAACAAATTATAGCTACCTAGTATAGTTCACTCACGAGGAATTTGTAATATTTATTATATTTACATTTTTTAAGTGTTTGACTCAATTTAAATAATAAATGATCATTTACATAGTAAAGTGTTAGCAATTAAAAAAATATGTTTAGTTCAATGGATCAGGATCAATATAATTATAGAGGACAAAGCTCATTCAAACCTAATTATGTGTTGTCTAAATCCTCCTTGTATAAATTAAGCCATCAATTAAGAAAATATTCGGACTTTTATTTTTGGATTAATTTCATTAAATGTACAAATTATTCATAAATTTTGAAATTGCACATAAAATAAATAAATATATGTCCTAATATGTGCGAACTATCAACTGTTTTTGGATATATTGCTCGTAGAGATAGCATATATGTCATACAATATACGAATCATCAAATTAAATGTTTTGAAATTTCACATAAAAAATTGAAGTCTACGTGGACAATAAAGTGTCACGATAGTAACGTTGAGCATGTTATTTAAACAAGACATCTTAATTTATATTAATCTTCATCGTTTTAGGTGGCTTTGACACTGAATTTATTAATTGTGAAGTTATAATTTACACATAAAACCTTTTTGTAGCTTTGAATTGATGCAAAAATGATCTTTTTGTACAACCTGATAATATGAATTCATCTATCCCAAATCACGAAACTAGCCTTTGATCATTGATAAGAAACATCACAGTATATATATTCAATATAGAATATATATTCAATGGAATATTATTTGATAGTTGAATATATATACTATATATTTTTGATATATATTGAATACTGTATTGAAATAAATTTGAATAATTTATTTGTTAATTTCTATTTTAGATATTTCAGTTAAATTTAAGGTTGGTATCTATCATACTATCTATTTCTTAGAAATTTTTTGATTATAGTAGCGAAACGTATCGTAGAGAGCAAGTCAGATTTGTTAGTCTCGTCTTTTCATTTTGAATTCTATGACTAAGGTTTGCTTTCCAAAAGGTTACTTTAATTTGATGTTCCACGTGGGTAAAAATAGTCTATATAATACTCATTTCGTCTGTTCCATTAATAACGATTCATTTTTTATTTTGGAATGTTTTATTAATAATAATTTATTTTTTTATTGGATAAAAATTATCGCATGAATTGTTTTTTAGATTTTATGTAATAGGTATAAATTATCAGCCATTATTAATGGTATAGGGTAAGTATTACCTATGTATCTATCTATCTATCTACCTCTAACTCTTCTCTACTTTTTGACCATCTCCACCAAACTAGGAGTAGGAGTAGGAGTAGTACCCCCTGCAGCTTTTAGTTTACCATCCGCACTCTCAGCCCCAGCTTCAACATCTCCATCCTTACCTTCTTGTATGGGTTTATACTTATACAACCATGCACACACCACAAAGTAGACCAAGTTCACCACCTGAATCCCCGTCGCCACCCAGTAATAGTAATCCAGCTTCCCCCTATTCAGATTCCGATCAGGCAACCAGTTCCCTCCCCTCCCTTTTCCTGTATACTCATGCACCAACGTCACCATCAACGTCCCCACGTAGCTCCCCACCCCTATCCCTATCCAGTACAGCGCCGCCGCCGAGCTCCTCATGCTCTCCGGCGACTGATCGTACAGAAACTCCATGTGCGCCACCGACATGAACACTTCCGCCAATCCATGCAGGCTGTACTGCGGCACTAACCAGAACACACTTATCGAGATCACTGCACTAGGCTTATCTAGAAGGTTCTGATCTGCAGCTGCTGCTTTCCTCTTGACCTCGATCACTGCTGATACTATGGTGGCGAGGATGTTGATGAAGAACCCCACCCCCATTCGCTGCAGGCACGTGAGGCCGCTGGGGTTGCGCGTGAAGCGACGCGCTAAGGGGACGAAGAGGCGCTCGTAGAGAGGGAGGCATGTGAGGACTGTGAGAGTGCTGAATATGGACATGGTGGCTGGTGGGATTTCAAAGGTGGGGGAGAGGTGGCGATCCATGCTTCGAGCTTGGATTATGGTGAAGCTTCCCAAGTGAGAATGCGATGCTACGTGTAGTATTGATGCTGCCCAGATTGGGATTAGTCTTATTAAGGTTTTCACTTCTTCAACTCTGTGTACTGTTGCTAGCCTCCATAGATTTGGCTTGTCTGAAGATTCTTTCATGTCTGAATCCACCACCACTGCTGCACGATCGAACCATCTTCATACACGAGGAAATCAACATGTTAGAGAAGATGAAGAGATATTATATAAAAGAGTCTGTTTTAGGCCTTACTTAAGGTGGTTGGAGTGCACGAGCTTCCCATGGGAAGAGATGGGAGCATCTAATTCTCTGTTCTCATAGAGGGAACGAGGGTCGGTTGGGACGGCGACATTTTGCTTCTTGAAGGCTGCAGTGATGACTTGTAACACTCTAGTATAGGGGCTGCCTCCGGGCTTCATTTTCTTGTACATAGACGAGCCTAAGACGAATGCAACAAGAGAAAACGTCATTGCTGCAGTGGGGATTCCTAACCCCCATCCCCAGCTCACGTTGTCTTGGATGTAGACGACGACGGTTGCAGCAACTAAAGAGGCCAATCCCATGCAGAAATAGTACCAGTTGAAGAAATTCCAACTTCTTGACTCTGTTTTCTCTTTGCTCATATCGAACTGATCAGCTGCAAATGTGACCACGCATGGCCTAATACCACCTGCCCCTAACGACGTGAGGAGGAGGGCGATGTAGAGCACCGATATCTGCGTGTTTGAGGCTTCTTGGCAGTTGATCTGAGTCGGGCAAGGCGGGGGTCGCAGCTGAGGTAGGACAGCTGAAATCGTGATGGAAACCATTCCCTGATCAGGCAAAGTGAAAATGTCAAAAAAAAAAGGTTTGCTTTCATAAGTATGTTTGTTTGAATGTTTGTTAGACCAGTAAGTAGATGATGGAGGCGACGATGATGGTCCAGAAGCGGCCAGCATAGGAGTCGGCTATGAAGGCGCCGATAAGGGGAGTAAAGTTGGAGGTTCCACCGAAATTGGTAAGGGTGTTGGAGGCCTTAACCAGGGGGAGGTTCAGCACTTGAGTGAGGTATGTGATCATGTTTGCATGAAAGCCAACAGCAGCAAATCTATCACATATTTCATTTGCTGTTTCAATGGAAAAGTATATATGCATTTCTTAGTTCATAGTTTGCATCTATAAACAGTATACTTAACTATATGCTGTTTCAATGGAGTATTACATTTGTATCAGTTTGATTCAGATAAGAAACCATGTTAAAATATTACTACATTTTTTAGTTTGTTCTGTCTGCTCCATACATCATGTATTCGTGTTATCTATGCATGCTGAGATGAAACCAACTTAGGTTGCATATAAAACACAGTATCGTTGATGATTCGACAACACTCTACCCTAGTAAAGTCTCTTTTGATTTAGAAACTAATACCCTCAACCCCTAAATTAGTGTTCTCTTTTGAGTAACATAACTTTTAATGAAGATTGAAAGTATTACATAATGTTGTTGAATGCATAAGGAACTTTTGTTCCATAAAAATGTGACATCTTCTATTGTATTAATAAAATTACAATAAAAGTATGATATGTGGCATAATTAGTAGTTTAAGATATAAAATATATATTTTTAAATCTTGTTACTAGCAAAGAAAAAGTGACAGACGTATAAAATGAAACTGCTTCCTCATTTCTAAGATCTAATCATCGATTCCTATAAATGATCTGTATCCTGTAATTTCATTCAAAAAATGAAACTCTTTCAAAAAAAAATAATGAATTCCTTTTTTCTTCGATATTTTAATCCAACAATTCATTGGACACAATAGTGCAACACTAAACTTATCCCAAAGAAGGGTCCCACATTAGTAAGTAATTAGGCTCTAGTTATTAGGATAGTGTTGATAAATGGCATAGACACAGTTTTAGCGGATGTATACCAAAAAGAAACTGTACGTACGCACAAATATAATGGAAGGAGTAGTAACACAGTAGTTTCAAGAAACCATTCCTACAAATACCATGTAAAGTTTCAAGTATATTTGGTTCAAACTTTGTAAAAACTATGTTAAACCAAGAGAGTAATAAAGAAGCAATGGTAGTTTGTTATTACAGAAGCAAATGAAAGCAGCAACAAAACACAAGGCATGTATATATATCAGATTGCTTGAGTTAATTAGCAGAAGAGACCGACCTAGGATGAAAGGCATTGTCCTAACGCCTCCGACCTGCTTCTTCTTGCCACTAATGTCTTGTTTCTTTTCAGGCTCTTCGTTTTCGCACATCTTCTTATTCTCCTCTACCTCAACCTTCTCCATTTTTCAAATCTGTGAGGTTATGCCTACTTACACTTAGACAAATATTTATAAGCGGTGTGAGAATAAATTAGTTCTTGTTTTTCCTGGAAGAATAGAGTGTGAACTCTCACTAGATTGGTAGGGACAGAGACTAGTGGGTGTTAGGACATGTGATAAGCCTCTCCCTCAAATAATGATATGTCCAATCTCGTGCTAAGTCTTTGTCTTGACATGGTATTGTTCGATATATGTAGCGACAGATTGATATAAGTTGGTTATTTTTTGAGCTCATAGCCTTTTTGAGAATCTAATAAAGGGTGGGATGTTGTCATCGTTATATAATTATACAAGACGAATGCTACTAGAATTCTTTGTTAATTCAGGGTAAACTTTTCATTTTCATTGATTCATTTGTATAACTATTCTAGTTTCTTGCTTATTTCTACCATGTGATTTCTTTACATGCTAAAAATAGTACTACCTCCCTTCCTCCGTCCACTAATGTTCTTTCCATTTGACCATGTACGAGTTTTAATAAAATGGATTGACTTTGATTGGTATAAAGTGAAGTGAGTGGATAATGAGACTCATATTAAAGTATAGTGAGTGAAGAAAGAGTTGCTAAAAATGAAAAGAAAAATGAGAAGAAATTTAGTGGACGGACTAAAATGACAAAGTGAAAATAAAGGGTAGGGAGTATAGTTTGTTCAAGATATTAAAAGTTATAATAACTAATAAATAATAATGGGACGAGTTAATTCCATGTGTCGGTATCCTCTCTTGGCGTGTCCCGATTTATGTCGGTATAGATTGACCATATAGTTTCTTCTATTCGATTCTTCCACTGATTTATATTTTGAACTGAAAGTAATTTTGTTTTCCGTAAAAGTTAAGATTTCTGTAAATTATTGTATGATTAACTCAGGAAACACAGGTCATGATTGGGTTCCGGTTCCAACGGCTAACCATCTATCTCTGTAAAGACTAAAGGGGAGTACAGCACGACGTCACTCGCAGGTGTGTGAGCATCCTACATATTGTAATGCAATATTTGCAGGGGGTTGTGGTAGTTTAGAGAGAAAGCTCTTGAATTCAGTGACATGACATCTTTGCTTACGTAAAGATTGTTTTATTTTATTTATGGCTATGATTAAGATGATAAGCGCATAACAAAATCTTGTCTGTGCCTTCACTTCGCACAATCTCACCGAAAGCATAAAAGCGAAAATACACGACACGTGTGTTGGGTGTTGGCATCGTTTCTTATGGCTCACTTCTTTCATCCTTAGAAACCCAATTCCCCACAAACCACTTCACTTCCACATGTAAACAAACCTAACATAATCTCTGTGGTGTTTCAGACAAAATCTGAATGAGACGCATACATTACATACATGCATACGCGGCAGTCCTCTTTGTTTTACTTAATTTGGGAGCCAAGATTAATTAGGAGTTGACAAATTGCAGCAGTCCTCTTTTTTTTACTTAATTTTAACTAAAGAGGCTCAAATTCCTCGATTAACAACCAATTACTATACGTCTACAATTCATACTATTCTATCATAACACATGAAATGCAAGGGAGAAGAGAGTAAAAGATACTTGCACGTATATATTAGTATAAGTTCAAGGTACATCATGAAACGGCAGTCTCTACATTCTTTAACTCTGAAATTATTGTCCAAACTTGCAGTTACATACCAGTTGATGAAGTTACAGTAATGTCTAAGCAAGATTGCGCCTTACACTATCTACAAAACTTCAGTAGCCTTCATTTTTCACGCAGTTACCAGGTGAGGAGCAGCCTTAAACGGAAGCATGCACGAGTAAGTGACGTACCTCACACTGTCCATTAGTACAACAACAAAAATTCGTGTGATGGACTTGCTTCCCATCACGCCATCCACCTCAGCATCGGATACCTCTCGAGGGTCAAAGAGCACAGAAACCACCATTGAAGATGCGTTTTTATTTACGTTCAAGTCCTCTTTCTTTGACCTTCTTCCAGTATGCTCACCAGAAATGTTGTGGGAGGGCTCCGGAAGTGGAATAGGATGGAGGAACCTCCTATTTCTTCCCTTGGTCGGGTGCGTGGTATTCTGACTCTGTGATTCGGATATATTTCTTGAATTAGTTGCGGCTGGAACTATTGCTCCTGATGCAGAAACTGCTGATGCGTCAAACTGAAAAACTTCAGTACACATACCAGCGCTCAGCATTGGCCCTGAGAACAGTGAAGAAGAAGGGTGTTATGATTTCTACACAAAGACAATGTACATGAGCTCAAGAATAAGAATATAGAGGATAACTAGATTATTACTCCTTCAAAATACTTTTAAATGATTAGCTCGTTATAGGACATGAACTCCACTGGATGTAGCAAAATACTTTTAAATGATTAGCTCGTTATAGGACAAGAACTCCACTGGATGTAGCAATATCCTTGCTCATAAGTAATGAAGTAGGACTTCATTTCAAGTATTATACAATGAAGAGTTTAAATAAAATAAGCAATAATATGCAAACAAGAGAGACGAACAATAAGGGTATCCAAACTTCGGTAGAGCATTTGTAAAATATATTGCAAACACAGCTATCTTCCAAGTACAAGGCCAAAATAGTCGCACAAATATGGAGGACATGAATAACAGCATGCAAAATATATTGCAAACACAGCTATCTCCCAAATAGGTCAACCAACAAGACCTATAAATGTTCCCCCACATTATCTGTGACCTTGTTCAAAAATTCAAGGTAACCATCAAGATGTATATAAACACTCCAGACTAGAACAACATTCAAAACAATATTCGGCAATATAAAGACTGTTAGTTACCAGCCAGGCCTTCACGGAACCACTGCTGAAGTCTGCCATCAGTTGCTGTTGACTTAATACTATCCTTATCGACCGCACCAAGAGCTCTTAGAAGGGGATGTCTAGCACCGTTTCTTCCCACATCCTGACCGGGAATCGCAGGCGCTAAATCTCCAGGAACTGCGAGACCAGTCTCACCACCTCCATTCCGGTTAGATGCCATAGCCTTTTCACTTGCTAAAACGGAATGTATAATTAAATTTCCATCAATTTTGACAAGCTTATCGTTTCTGGGAACATACAACGAGGCGGCAAGAGGTTCACTTCCATTCCCCAGGGGAACAAATTCATCGGAACTTGGATCCCCTACACTCCCTTGACCTCTTTGACCATGATGTACACTATTATTACTATTATTATATCTTCTACCACCATGTTTCTCATCAAACTCAGCATCATTTACCATCAACACTCTTCCACGATGTGCTTCACTAAACCCACTTGCAATATAACTTTCTCCGCTTGTGAATGCTTCCCTAGCCCCTCCATATCTAACATTAATCATTGGAGCTAAGCATCCGAATAACATTATAAAAAACAGCAGACCAAGAAAACTAACACCTGCAACCTTCTTGGTCTTGGGCCCATCACTCTTCTTGCTTTCCATCTTCTTACTAGTCTTTGGTGCCTGAGCTGGCTGCTGAGGTTTCAACCTCGGGATCGGTACCAGAGGAACTTGAGATCCCTGCGACTTCATCATATATGGTTGGGCATATGGCATCCATGGGTACATCATGGCTGGGTGTGCGTACATCCCAGGAGGTGGCGGTGCCATAGGAGGAGGTGCAACGGCAGGGGCTGCAGCAGCGGGGGCACCACCGCCACCCATTTGTTGCCTCAAGGTAGCATTTTCTGCCATGAAGTACGAAATCTTCGTATTCAAATCTTGAATTGTTGAATGCATGTTCCTGACCTTATCTTCCAACTCCTCTACGTAATGTTTCTTCCTCTGTCTAGATAATTGGGCGCTTTCCCGATTCCTCAACAGCCTTGCCTTTCTTTTCTCATCTTCCTCGCTCAACCCGTCATTACTATTGCTACTATTGTTATTCTCTTCACTACAGTTGGATTTCCTATACTTAATCCTCGGCTCACTGTTACTCTTTGTCAAGCCTTCGCCTTCTTTTTTCCTTTTCAGCGAAGAAATGCTGCTATTATTACTAGCCGGGAGCTCTAACTTAATTTTTTGATCAACAACACTATTCCTAACCGAACTATTGCTTGAATTAGGCGAAGAACTTACCGATCTAGCGACACAATTATTTGAATCCTCCGAGATATTAGACTCGAAATTCCCGGAGTCCTGCGATTCTGGCGAGGAGCAATTCAACCCCTTCCCGTCATTATTACAGTTCTCAATGCTGCCGCGGTTCGATCCGTTCGACTCCGGCGACGGCATGTTGAGATAGCCAGAAATTTGCTGAGACTCCGTATCCGGAGAAGCGGAATTCATAAGCCCCGAACCATCACAGCTCCGATTGCCCGAGAAATCGCAGTCTCCGGAAATATGATGCAGCTCCGACGAGGAAGATTTGAAAACAGCATGCATTTGGTCATACTGTGATCCAAATTGAGGAAAACACGGATCCCCTACGGGTTGGGAATGAAACTGTCGCAGTAGTGAGGGATTAAGGAGGTGATCGAGATTTTCGGCGGCAGGAAGGCCAAGATCGTCGAAGGAGAAATCAAAATCGATATCCTCGAGCACGACGACGTCGTCGTCCGTTCCGTTTTCCCCTGCCGCACCAGCGCCGCTGAAGGCGTGATGCGAGAAGAAAGCGTCGTCGAGATGCGAAATTTGCATGGCGGAGCCAAAACCATCGAACTCCGGCGGCGGATCCGTCGAGGGATCAACGGCGACCACCGTAGCTTCGGCCATTACGTCGGAGTGTGTGTAGTGTGTGAAATTTGGAGAGGAGAAAAATTGGGGGAATTTTCGCAGGTTTTAGGAAGGGGACTGACTGAGTAGGCTCTCAACTCTAACCGGCTGACTATATTTATATCGCACGCGCTCCCAGGGTTCTGTATTGCACGCATCTCTTCGTTTATTTATGTGATTTTCCATTCTGTAATAAAGGGCTTGGATTTTGTAATAAATATTGGCAGTATATACTTATTTAATTAATTTCTGAATACTCTACCAGAATCGTTACAAATAGTTATAGTAGATTTGACTATATTCTTTTTATGAATAATACTAGTAATATATTAGACAAAAAGTCTTTTTTTTTATATTAAATTATGAGCACTTTCCCCATTAAATATAGTTGCCTACCTTTTTCGGTACTATTCCCAAAATTAATTTTGACTATTATTTATAATTCCTCTCTAACCAATTACTCTTTTTCTCCATCAAACATCCATCTACTTTAAGTTACAGATTTTAATATTAATGATGATATGTAGTGAGTGAAATTAGGGTTCCACTTGATATATTATTTTAAATTGTATTGTATATAATTAGTAGATTTTAAGTGTTATTTAATGTATTATATTAAATTAAGTTATGTGTAGAGGGTGTGGTGGGTACACTTACTATAAATCGAAAGTTTAAAGTAGAAAAAAATTTTGTGGACGGACAAAAATGATAAAATAGGAAAAAAATTTGTGTGCAAGGAGTACAATTTATACATTCTCTAAAGACATTGAGATTTATGGTTAGTTGTCGAGGATTTAGTAGTATGCCTTTTCGTTTCTTTTTTTCTTTTTGCCTTAATATCATTATTATTTTCGTTAACTTCTCCTTATCTAAGATAATCTTTAATAACTATCAATAAGTACTTTATTTTACCTATAATAACTAATTGGGAAAAGTAAGTGGTCATTACTGATTTACTCCAATAATAATTTTAAAAAGGGAACCTAATCCCCAAATAAAGTTTTTTCATCCACATCCTAATTTCACCAATACAAGATTAGGTAGAGGGTATTTAGGATTTAATTTTGACCCATTAATAATCAATTAGTCATCCCTACCATTAACGATAATGGTACCTTCCACAAAAGGTACATAAAGTCTAAGCCACGTACTAAACGCCATGATAGCATATATATTTTGAGATCAAATATGAAGATGAAAATATGGTGTTTGCATGGTTGTTGCAATGCAGTAG